>JALMQS010000074.1:2373431-2404364 GCA_024734495.1 Forficula auricularia | reverse complement strand
AAAATCAAATCGGATAATAGAATTGCAATTAGACATTTTTAGAAACTAAAACAATAATTTAGCTGGGAGCTTTTGTGGCTTTCACATTTTTGCTCACACAGACAGCAGAAAAACTCAAATATTATATTTTACGCCTCAAAGTGAGCTTTCTTCGGATATTGTTGGGTAAAAATAACAAACACAAAAAATGACATTTTTAGTAAATCCATTCTATAAAAACTAGGGAATAACCAAGATGTTTACATTAACAGACTGAGTGATTATATGCTACTGATTAAGATATATTTGCGTGTTTTAAAGTTATTTTTAAGAAAATAAATAGCTATTTGTTGATCTAGCGCGGAAAGTTCATCATTTCCTCTAGCGGATGAAGTTAAATTCCCGAGCGCGACGAAGACAGTAATCATCCAAGGGAGGAAATAATACTTTACTTCAAAGTTAAACATGATTTTTTGACATCTTCCCAATATTGTGAGAATATATTATATTCATCTCTTAGAGCCAAGGTCGGCTCTACGAGTCCTGGATCTCCAATGCATCTTTCTACTCTGCATGTTTACAAATTTCCCCCCGTTGGTGCCAAACATATACTCTTTATGAATCGCACTCGACGGATCTTTACTTAGTACGTTTGGAGGGTATGCTCGCTATAGGTATAGTTAGTTTGGCACCGACTTCAAAAAGTAATTTCATGTTAATATTTCGTCGTTTAGTTGTAACTAAATAAGATAATATTTATTTTACAATTTTTTTTAGTGTATTTTATTTGTTGCATTTAATTTAAAGTCGGTTTTTATTTTTTTCTTTAAAAATTATTTTTATTTGATAAAAAAACATTAGAAAATTTTAATAATTTTCCATGAGTAGCTTAACCCAAAACAATCTTGTATAGTGAAAAAGTATCTGAACCATTCTTATGAAATTGTATTTTCGAAAAGGCCCCTGAATTTTTCACTCGTACCAGCCTTCTTATTTCTTCATAAGATGCAATATCGATGAGTATTCTAGTCGAGGGGTGATCCGCGATTGGAAGTAGGTGTACACCTCTTTGGAAATACTTCTGAAGTACTTGGAAATATTAGGAAGTACTTGGAACATTTGGAAATACCTGGAAATATACCTCTGAAACAATCCATCATCTATAATTGATAACCTTATTGTTTGCGGCATACACCATGCGCCCCTTCAAATTAATGTCTCTTTCCACATTAACATGCCGCCTTGCCTACATCGCACTCTGCGTGTTCAGCATAAACGGGTTTTTGTCAACACTAGGCACCAAACAGCTTTTTAGTGGTCGTGGAATGCACTCAGCACTAGCGTCTACTCGCATAGGGAATAAATCCACGATTAATTAGAATGAAAACCATCTATTTCATTTGAGAAAAAAGACAAATCTTATTATGACAAGCCAAATTGCATTTTAGATGTTTTTTTCATATTGAACATATTTTCATGGGCTTCCATAGAGAGGCCGTAGCTAGCGGGGGGGTTTGGGAGACCCCCCCCCCCCCCCCCCCCGAAATGTTGAGGTAAACATCGAAATTTACAGCATATAAATAATTGTTCGATAAAAAGTTGATAAAAAAGCAATCTAGGATCAGGAAGGTTATGTCTTCTACTAGAGTATCTCCATACTCCACTAACTCCTCGGTGGATAGCTAACCCTAGTACCGGATTTAGGCAATGTTATTCGGTGCGGTCTAAAAGGGCCTTTTCCACTAACGCATTTATGTATTTTTGCATTTAATTACAAAATTATACAACTGTCACATTCTAATTTTGCTTCAAAATTCCTAACCTAGATTCTATATTTTAAATTTAATACTGCATTTCATTATAATATATATGCCATAGTGATAGCGCCTGCTCCCTAGAGGGTCCTCGGAGAATTCTCGCACGGGCTCCCAGGGGTGGGAGGGGGGGATGGTAAATCGGGGACTGGCCCCCCTCCCGACATTTTTTGGAGGATAAAGCTTGCTCCCCTCCTCTGAGTTTCCAATTATAGACAAAGCAAATTAACATGATTTTGCTTATTCAAAATCAATTATACTAAAAATTGTTTCTCAATTGAATAATTATGCAATTTCGAAAAGGGAACATGTCTGAAAATTGAAAATTTTCATTCAAAAAAACTAATTAGGTATTTTCTAAAGTAGAATAAAATTTATAAAATTTATTTTGAGTTACATTTAGAGGCAGTAAAATTAATACCAGAGTTATGGCTTTTTCGACCAACATAGGTGCAGGGAAGCTTTTAGATTACATTTATATGAAAAAGTATATTTGTCAAGATATCCGAGATGTGCCCTTTTCGAAATTGCATATTCAATTAATTTCATAAATAAATCATATCCTACTATTATAAAGGTCCAAATCCGCCCCGATCTCGAAAATGGTTTGTATGTGTTTGTTATCTGTGTGGAAAGAAGCCTCCAACCTTTATATCCGACACTGAAGTCAATTCAGAAAGTGGCTATCAAATTTATAGTACATCTGAACCTTAGCAGCTCATTTACCTTGCTGGCCCAACGAAGAAACGTCTTCTCTCTTTACTTATTTAATAGCTTCTATCACTAATGAGTAAAATCAATAATTCTTCCAAAAGTTAGCACCTGATTCATCGATTCCCAACGTCCCTTTGCAGGCAAATTGGAGATGTGCGGAATTATTACCTACTTTTATTCTCATAGCTTCTGGAAACTGGAACACTGGACTTTCTCGAGTCTTACAATTTTCACTCCTTAATGAACCACGTTTTCCTTAAAGGCTCATGGTCAGAGATACCTTCGTAACCACCATTTCACTTAATCACTCTCTTCTTTTCAGTCAAGCAAAAGTCTGTCAAGGCCTATGCCTTTTCTCATTGAGCAGCTTCTTGCATACAAATGTATAAAAATAAAGTACCTATTTACTCAATAATCTTTTCTTCTTTTTAACCGACTTCAAAAAAGGAGGAGGTTCTCAATTCGATTAAGTTTTTTTTTTTTTTTTTTGTATCTATGTTACCTGATATCTTTGCCATTTTTGAATGATTTTTTTTTTGCATTGGGTTCATTATAGTTTCCGATTGGTCCCGTTTTTTTTCATTGGCATTGGACCTTTTTTGTTATGTTTGTTTAGGCATAACTTCTTTGTTTATGAACCGATTTTAATAATTCTTTCTGCGTTTGGATCACTATAGCTCCAAGATAGTCAAGATACCTAACTATTTATTTATTTATTTTAGGTATGTTCAGCGAGAACATTTTGCCACGTGACATAATATATGATCAATGACGAAATAACGGAAATCTCCAATTCTTATGAGCAAATAATCGAAATTATAATAAATAAAATCTTTTATAAAAAAAATCTTAAAACATTCATTTAAAACCCGCAAACATTTGGAGAGAATTTCTATATTTATTAATTGAATTTTATTATCATTTCCTGAAGATATGAGAGGTAGGTTTACACCAATCGACTTGATTGGGGAATAATGGAATTGAAATAATTATCGGAAAAGAGTTTTTTTTATCTAATTAGATTTTTCCTCTTATTAAAAACAAGGACTAAAGATGAATAAAGACACTCGATGGTGGAGAAGTGATCTCCGGAATCGAAGCAAAAAATACAATGTATACATTAATTAATGTAAAATAATTGGTTTAATAAAATTTATAAAAAAAAAAAAAAATATCATTTCCTGATTCATTCGCCAGACGCTTTCTCTTACGATTTGAATTCAAGGTATTATATTAAGTCACTATTAATAAAATCACTAAAAAGAGAAAAAAAAATAAATAAAAAAATAAAAATAAAACCGACTTCAAAAAAATTAAATGCAACAAATAAAATAATAAGAACTCAAAAATCAAATAAAATCCACTAAAACGTATAAAATAATTATCTAATTTAGTTACAACTAAACGACGAAATACTCTATTAACATGAAATCACTTTTTGAAGTCGGTGCTAAACAAACTATATAAGCGAGTGTACCCGCCAAACGTACTAAGAAAGATCTGTCAAGTTCGATTCATTAAAAGTATATTTTTAGCACCGACTTCAAAAAGTGATTACATGTTAATATTTCGTCGTTGAATTGTAACTAAATTAGATAATATTTTTTTTTATGATAATGATGAGAGAAGGAGTTACACCAAAAAGGTGCAACCCCTAAAGGCCTGGGTTGGCCCCTCAATCGTGAAAAGAAGAAGAAAGAATTTTACGGGTTGGGCGGGGGTCGAAGGTATCTGTGGATACGGGTCTTAAATAGCTGAAGGTTATAAGTCGCGGGAAAGATGGTGGCAGGGAGCGAGTTTCAGTCTCTGGAGGTCATAGGGATAAAGAGTTGGCGAAAGCGCTTGTTCGACTTTTATCCAATTTGACAGCGAAGGGGTGCTGAGCGTTAGAAAACCGCGTTTTTCTCGTAAAGAGGGCATTAGGGAGGATAAGTGATTTCAGCTCGACTGATCAGACACCGTGATAGTATCTGTAGTACAGGGAAAGGGCAGAAACGGTTTTTTTGTGCGCCCGGGAGTCGAGTGAGTTGGTTAGAGCCGGGTCTCCTATTAGTTTAATTGCTCGCTTCTGAATTGCATCCAGTGTAGCAAGAGAATGCTTGGATGCACCCCTCCACAGATGAGAGCCATATTCGAGACAGGGACGAATTTGAGCCTTATACAGTATAAGAAGTTGACTGGGAGTATAACAGCGTCTAGACCTAAATAGGAGGCCAAGCTTGCGCGCTTTAGCAGTGGTTGAGATATGGTCATTCCATGAAAGGTCAGACCCTAGAGTTACGCCTAGCATTGAAATTTTATCCCTGAATTCTAGTGGGTTTGAGTCGAATGATATGTTTGGGAGGTTTCTGTCGCCGCGCCTAGAAATAAGGCAACACTGAGTTTTCCCTGCATTGAAGTTAACTAAGTTTTGGGATCCCCAGTTTTTAAGTTTGCATAAGTCTAAATTAATTGAAGAGGCAATGTCTACACGGTTTTTATGCAATGCAGGGGCGTTATGTAGGGTATGTATCTGCGTAACAATGTACCGGATTGGAGGGCAAGTTTAGAAGGTCGTTGATATAGATAAGAAAAAGCGTAGGGGAGATAACCGATCCCTGAGGAACTCCAGCGTTGGTGTGGAAGGGGGAAGATGATATTTCATCGATGACAACCTTAATACTACGGTCTGAAAGAAAACTTTCGAGCAACTTACAGAGTTTCGGTGCAAGGCCGACGGAGGTCAATTTGGCAAGAAGATTTTTGTGCAAGACCATATCGAAGGCTTTTGAAATGTCTAAAGCTACCGCGAGGGTCTCATTCCCGGCCTCCAGGGTTTTGTTCCAGATATGAGTTACATATGCCAGGATGTTACCAGTCGACCGGGATTGCCTGAAGCCGTATTGCCTATTGTGGATAAATTTATTTGACTCTAAGTGTCGTAGAACTGATTTGATTTTTGAGTTCTTATTATTTTATTTGTTGAATTTAATTTTTTTGAACTCGGTTTTATTTTTTATTTTTTTTATAAAAATTATTTCTACAAAATTTCCTACGGACATTCATGTATATTTTCATATCAGCATATATGGTAAATTACTTCCCCACGAGATTCAATTAAGAACATCCTATGCATTAATTTAGCTTATAAGTTCATGGCAGATTATTAGATTTATTTTGGGACTTTTATGAGTCATATATTGTAAATCCTAATACCTCAAAGTTGGATAAAATCGAACAAACGCATTCGCTAATTCGTTCATCCCTATGACATCTAGAGACTGGTACTCTCTTCCCCCAACCGTCTTCCCAACAACTTATAACCTTCAATCTTTCAAGACCCGCATCCACAGATACCTTCGACTCCTACCTAATCCCTAAATCTCTTCTTATCTTCACAATACAAGGGTCCACCGCGGACTACAGAGGTTGTACCTCTTTGGTGCAACTTCTTCTTGTGTCAATATCATTATAAAAAAATCCATCAACGATTTTATATACAATAGATTCGAATTGAGGTTTATGTATGATTGTTTTAAGCATTGTTGTCATGATACATTTTTTTAGTACAACCTATAGGGGCTCGTGATAGGCTAGGCGGTAGCGTGACAGCTGAGCTAACCAGTGTAGACCTGCCCGAACTGACTTAGCCATCCGAAATCTGACCCCCGGGGTAGAGACAAATTTAAAAAATATATAACTAGTATCGTAATTAGGTTTATGGCTAGAAAAGGCCGAAAAAGCCAAAAAAAAAAAAAAAAAAAAAAAAAAAAGTACAACCCATAGGTAGGTAATCATTTTATTTCTTCCTCGCAGAAAATAATTGAAAAAATTTGGAGGGGATTTATTTCTCCAAACTTAATTATATCGAAAAAAAAAAAAAAAAAAAAAAAAAAAAGTACAACCTATAGGTAGGTAATCATTTTATTTCTTCCTCGCAGGAAAAAATAATTGAAAAATTTGGAGGGGATTTATTTCTCCAAACTAATTATATTGGCAAACCTCTCAAAAGACATCTAAACATTTCTCTTACCTTATTATTTACTTTGTAAAAAAATAATTAATGAGTATATGATATTAATTTATAGTTGAATTTAATTATGCATCGAAATTCATTATCTTACCATTATTAATCCCCCTTGACATAGAAAAAGAGGGAAGATAAAGTAGAAAGAGTTGCGTACAGTACTTTATGTTATCTTTCCGATCCCTCATTATACTGTTCATTGGAACAAAAGTTTTTTTTTTTTTGTGTGAAGATAACTGAGAAAAGGGAAAAACGTTTTATTTATTTTTTTTATTATTTTTTTTTTTATTTTTTATTTTATTTCTTTTATTTTTGGGAGGTCCTGTTCGTTTCTTTGCCACTTTTATTTTTGCTTTAGATGTGGACTCAATAGATTGGAAGATTTTAACAAGCAATTTCTGATCGAAATATTCTTGAATTTTCATTAATAAGCTTTTTCTTTTATGTTAGAAGATCAATGGGAATCCAAACAAACAACGACAAACAGAAGCTTTTAAGTTGAATGGAATTGCTTAAAAATTGTAACTTCGATATATCTATAATATAGATATCTTCTATACGTATATTAGTGAGTATCATTTGGAGGCAATATTTTTTCTTTCACATAAAAAAAAAAAAACAACTTACTAAATGAGGAAATAAAAATCTCTGCAGAAGATTAGTTGTTTTAAATAATCTTTCAAAGGGTTTCGTACAGCACAAATGGTTGATTAATATCTAATTGTTCAATACTTGAATTGAAATTGTTATACAAATAACTTTTTTAAAGCTTTTTACAACTATTTTGTAATTATAACTCCTTACGTCCATTTTTGTTTCAAAGACAATGATAATGGTTATTACATGCACAACTTCTTTATAATATTTTAGTGGAAAAATAGGGTGTGTGTCTATTTTAGAAATAACACACAATAGAAGTGTAAACTTCTAAAATTCATTAAAAAGGCAATAAAAGAGTGTGTCTTCTGCTGGAAAAATAAGCTTTGCCCTCTTTATCAGTCTATTACAATCGAATCACAGGAATTGCTGTGTGGAAATTATTGTCTCCTTTAATTTGTAAAAATTCTGCTACTCTCGGCAAAAATAAACTTTCAATTTAATTTTAAGCTCGGAAAACTAAAATTTATTTACCTCCATTTTTTGGAACAAAAGACATTTCAACACCAGAACAAACTTTTAAAATCTGTTTTATGTTTTTTTTAGTTATTCCGAGTATCAAAATCGAGACGGACAGAGGGAATATTCATAAAGATATTTTACCCGTTTCAGACATTTTCAAATTATATATCCAAAAATAATTGATAATTTTCGTATTAATTATATACTCAATAGATAGGTTACCGTAAAATTGGACTGGAAATATCTCTGAAAAGAGAGTTTTATATAAAATTAATGATAAGATTATAATTTCATCTTCAGCAGTTCAACTTTATCTATGAGTATCCTTCTGTTATTGCCTAGGCAATAAGCCATTCGATGATGACCTTTTTCAAGTGAAATGGATGTTTTTCTTCATGTTTGTGCTTTAAAAACCATTAGATATGTTGTTTATACCCGTTTAGCTCTCACATCAATAAGAATCTGAAGTTTTAAATCAAAGAATATTTGTCATTGATATAAACTGTCTTAAAAGATACATTAGTTTTGGGAAACACTTAAGGGGCGGCATTTTTTTTGATGGTTCGATTGTATCGATTGAGATGGATTCCCTGATATCATAGATGTCTTTTCTACAGTTTTCCTAGTAGTTTCCAAGGGAACGAAAGAGAGAGCAAAAGAAAGGGATCTTTATTGTCACACAACTCTATCTTTTCAATCTTCCCATCAATTGGTCAGCCAAGAAACAACAAATCAGCCTTCCTCTGATGCCATTTCCATTTGATCCTGACCCATTCTTTTTGTTGGAAACCATCCAAAGAAGAAGTTTATAATTATATTGGTTAAATTTTTTAGAAAAACAATTTAATAAATAAAATATTTCGTTTAGGAATAGAACAAAAGTTAGATTATGTAGTTTGAAAGAGATGGAGAATAGAAACATATTATAGAATAAATATATTAAATTTTTTCATAAAGAAATATGACTGACGTTATACACTTCTTGATTTAAATAAACATATTATATTTATATAAATAAAATGAGAGAGCATGGGCGTGCCCATCTATGGGCAGGGGGGGTGCAGTTGCCCCCCCCCCCCCCTAGAAGACGAAATAAAGTCTATTATGGGGACAACTAAAAAATAGAACATGTAAATTTATATATAAAGTAAAGAAAATTCTAAAAAAAATTTTTTTTTTAATTTTCTTTACTTTTTCGCAAGAACCTACACCATTCTTGGTTTTCGTCTTATTTTGACGAGTTCTATAAGAATTTGTAGTCAGATCGCGGCGCCACGGAAAGCGTGATTCTACGGTTACATGAGCGTGGCCAGCTATGGGCAGGGTGGGGGCGAAGTAGAAATAAAGTCTATTATGTTGGCAACTAAAAAATAGAACATGTAAAAATATATATAAAGTCAGGAAATTTTAAAAAAAAATTTAAAATTTTCTTTACTTTATTTAAATATGTTTCACCAAGAACCTACACCATTCTTGATTTTCGTCTTATTTTGACGAGTTCTATAAGAATCCGTTGTCAAATCGGAAAGCGTGATTCTAAAGTTACCATATGGTTGGCCCCTCTCTTATATTTAATATTTAATAAAATCATTTAGAGGATGGGGGAGTGTCAAAAAATACAATTCTTGTACCAAACTCAACCAAAAGTTGTATACATAATCAGTGAGCCCCCAGAAGTCTATGCAAAAACTAACCAAAACTATTCAATATTTGGTTCGGTTTGGTCCGTGGGCCTAGATTTTATTTTTTGGCCGCACCCCCCCCCCCCCCCCCCCTAAATTTTGTTCTAAAAAAAAATAATAAACTTTTCGTTATTATAAGTTCATTTTATAGTATATTTCGTTTTTCTTGTTTTTTAGTTTGAAAATCTTATAGTTTTAATTTTAAACCCCTCCATAATTTTGGGTCCGATTTCAACCAAAAAATTAACACTTAATCTCAATGCACCAAAACTACATGTGAAATTTCGTTTCGGTATTCACACTAGTTTTGAGTTAGAGCCTCTACAATAATTTGGTATCGCACGCACGCTCTAACGTACTAACTAACAGACATTTTGACAAAATAGTTAATATCTGGAAAAATAAAATTTTTTCGAGGATTTTTTTGTAGACTGCGTAACGACATGGTTTCGCTCAATTTTTTTTTAATCAAAATAGTTTCAGCCGTTTTTTAAATAATTTGAAAAAACAAGCAAAAAAAACACTTTTCTGATGCACTATTACAATACTTGACAATACCCTGTATGGTAAAGTAAAATCAATTGAAAAATAAAAAAAAAATCGAAATTTTAAATAACAAAAATTCACATAACAAAAGGTCAGATATGGACTGTTTTTCTAATATTTATCAAAAAATTTTAGGGAAAAATATTTTTTATAAATATTTATTTTTATTATTTGATAAACGGAGCATCGCCTTATCTAATAATGATTCATGATATTTCCCCCTCTTAATTTTGTGTCTATTGTCAATTAATATCTCTTTTTAATTGACAATATTTTATTAGAAATATCAGCTTTCTTCCATTTTTGTTTGAAAATATTTTTAATATCCCCCCCCCCCCTTTTTTTCCTTGGTCACTCACTATCAATATCAATATCAATGGGAAACTATCCCTGTGAAAAATTTCACTTGGAAAATTACAATGGAGAGAATACTGTCCACAGTAATCGTCGAGTCTCGGAATCGAATGTGGCACTTGAAGAAGAAGAAGAATCTTCTCTAGATATTTAAATAGTCATCGGAGCGAATTATAGATAATGAACTTAATTTTAGTAAATATCAATATGTTTCTTCATTAGAGTTTTTGAATATGAAGATCTTTATTAAACAAGATTTCATTTCCAACAGAAAAGCTCATATAAGTAAAATGTCTAAGATAAATAGTTCGCGGGTTAAAAAATATTCCAATATTGTAGAGTGAATGGACATGAATCAATGACAAATAAGGTGTCTGATGGTGAGACATCCTCTGAATATAATAGACCAAATTAATTATAAATGAGAAAGAAATTGATATTATTTTATCGATTTCATCTATCTGATGGTTCACAGTATGTCTATTATATCACATCATAATTTTGTAGTTTAAAAGATATTGTATGAAAAGATTCAATTTCTTTTCTCCGAAAGCGAATCAACTAGAAATGTCCATGAGTTTTATCTTTTTTCTCATTTGATATTTATTCAAATCTATTGAAATTTCATATCTGTATGTTATTTTCATTTATTTTTTATATCAAATAATTATTATTAGGAAATTTGCATTTTAAAGGGTAATTTATTTGAAGTCCAATTTGAATAAACGCTAATAGCTCCGATGAAAATTTAAAAAAAAATATGAAATTAATAGATATTATAAAAAAATTAATTATTAATCATTTAATAATATTTTGATCGAAATTGATTGGGTTCTTTTTGAGAAAATCGTCAAAAACCCCAAAAACCGTGTGTGAAAGGCCGTTTTAATTACATTTTAAAATTCACATCCATGTCACAAGTCAATGTTTCGTTTCATATGACTTTTTTTTAGCTTTTTTCAAACCCATCTCGTGCTTTCAAAAAACATTGTTTTTTGATGGTTCAGATGGTTTTTGACAATTTTCTCGAAAAGTACCTACCTTCGTTCAAAATAATATTAAATGATTCATAATTAATTGTTTTATAATATCTATTAATCTCATATTTTTTATAAAGTTTTCACTGGAGTTATTAGCGTTTTTTCAAATTGGACTTCAAATAAACTACCCTTTAAAATGCAAATTTCCTAATAATAATAATTTTATATAAAAAATAAATAAAAATAACACACAGATATGAAATTTCAATAGTTTTGAATAAATATCTAATGAGAAAAAAAATAAAACTGTTGGCCATTTCTAGTTGATTCGCTCCCGGGGAGAAGAAATTGAATCTTTTCATACAATTTCTTTTAAACTAAAAGATTTTTAATCAAAATGCTATTTTCCTATATAATAACACACTGTGAACCTTCAGATAGATGAAATCGATAAAATAAGATCATTTATAATTATTTTGGTCTATTTTATCAAAGTCGCAAGTCACCCGGCATCACAGAGTCATTTGTTACGGTTTTCTAGCTTTTTACCATTTTCTTAAAAACTAATATCATAAACCAATTTCGTTCAAAATTGAATATAATTATTAATAATCGATTCTTTTATAATATTTATTAATATTATATTTTCAACAATTATTTTAAAGTAGTGATTAGCGTTTAACAAAAGGTCAGACTAATATTTATCAAAAAATTTCAGGGAAAAATAATTTTTTATAAATATTTATTTTTATTATTTTATAGTTATTTGATAAACATCGCCTTATCTCATAATGATTCATGATATTTCCCCCTCTTAATTTTGGATCTATTGTCAATTAATAATATATCCTTTTAATTATGAGACTATTTTATTAGAAATATCAGCTTTCTTCCATTTTTGTTTGAAAATATTTTTAATCCCCCCTCCTTTTTTTTGTCACTCTCAATAACAGATAGTGAGTCATATTTCATACATGCAAAATTTCGTACTTAGAAAATAATAACTCTCTTTTTTATTATAGATTCATTTTATAGTATATTTGTTTTTTTAGTTTGAAAATCTTATAATTTTAATTTTTTACCCCACGCCCCCCCCCCCCTTAATTTTGGGTTCGATTTCAATCAAAATCTAATCAGCTCTTAATCTCAATGCACCTAAACTACATTTGAATTTCGTTTTATATTCACACATTTTTTGAGCTAACTATCTTTTTTTATTCAAAGCCATCGTTTCGGAGGTTTATTACCTCCTTCTTCAGGGTTTTGAAAGGTCAGTGACGAAAATACAATGTGACATTAGCCTCTGTCTCCTCTCTCAGTGGAAGTAACAATATTATACAGTATTTCATTCTCAGCAGAATTTAGTACACTTTTTTCCCCACCTCCTCTTCTTCGAAACTAATATGAGCTGCCACCACCTCCCCCTCCTAGGTGAAATCCTGGGCACGCCCTTGTGAGAGAGACGATAGTTTCGAAGGTTTGACTTTCATCAAAAGACTTTTTAATTAGAAATATTCAATCTCTGATTTCCCATGGGTTCAAATACCCGAATAGGACTACCTATATATAATTTTGCTTTGTTATCATCTATCTACTCTTATTAAACGAGCAAAAATGCAGTGGTGGGGGCGAGGTGGGTTTCTGGAGGGGGGGGGGTCCAGGGGGCGTGTATTAATTATATTTGTATTTTTTTATTTGGTTACCGTACATCGCTTGGTGGCTCCAGGTACTCTATTAAGGTAGTCACTCAACAAATGAATGAATTTCTCTTTAGGAATCAACAACTCTGCTATTCTCTACAAAGCAAAATGTTTTCAATTAAATTTTTTCCTAAGAATAGGCGACAGGCATGAAACTTTTATAACACTAAAATTTTTTTTTTAAGTACAGTAATATTAATGGTTTCGAATTATATTAATATATTGTTATCTTAATTGTAAACTTTGTTACCAAGGCAGATGTGAAACTATGTCTTCTAGCGGTTACTTATAGATATATAATATGTCGACGTTGTCGTTGGATGGGGATTCCCCTGATGCCTCAATTTTCAACGATTCGTTTTGCTTACTTGCTTATTTGTAATAACTTATTAAGAATATTAATAAAGTGTTGTGCGTAGTTTTGTAATCTCTTTTAATTAAGCCGAAAATAACATATTTAAGTGGTTCAGAAAAAAGAAAAACTAGCAGCTCAAAAATAAACTACTATCTGCAAACTACCTAAACTATCCTCATTTTTTACACTTAAAGAAACTACCAGGCAGACAATTTCTTCGACCTCATCATCTCAAGATCTCTAACCTGAGAAACGGGCCCCATTTATAGATAAAATTAATCATGAAAAAAATGGACTGAATTCAATACTATGCCACTCGAAAAGCAGGCCAAGGCTCTCGGGCATACCGAGCAAAGATTGAATTTAATTCTTAAATGCTAAGATAAAAATTATTTAATTTTTAAAAAATTGAATTAATGAACAAATTATTTTTAAGAAATATTTAGAGCCTAAAGATGCAACCCGAAATTCAGGTCGTTCCTTATGAATGGATACTGCCACTCGCAGGCAACATTGAGTCTTCCTTTATGTCAATGACTATTATACAGGATAGATTGAATAAATTAACCACTTAGCTAATCCTATGGCTATTAACGGATACTAAATTATTTAATTATTAACCTTTTATTAACGCCATATTGATTGTCTACATTTTAATTAATTTTAGGACTCCAATTTTCAAATTGCAAAGAATTGGTAAAGTCCATTAATTCTAAATTCAAATACTAACTTAATTTTAATAAATTTTAAATAGTTTTCATCTATTTTGTAACTGGAAAATTGTTATTGCCGAGTAAGGTCGATATTAAAAAAAAAAAGAGTAGGACAGCCCTTATGACATCTAAATAAAAATATCTATAACATCTTAGATTAATCCTGCTAAATAATTTCATTAATCGTCATTCTCTAGATGTCTAGATAATGTAAACTAAAATCGTTTCATGAGCCGCCAGGTAACCACATATCAGATGGTTATTTTGAACTATTAACAAATTCGAAATAGAACCTATTTACTGAGATCTTGAATATATCATTCGTAAAACGTTTTTTTTTTTTTTTTTTTTTTTTTTATTAATAAATTCTATAATGAATATATTAGAAGAAATTTTCTCTTCGGAGAGAAACAGACTGGTAAAATTTTTAATTGAGAAGTGATGAAAGGCAGCCCAAGTATAGTGAAAAATTTCTTCCCGAATAAAATAAATTTATTTGTCAGTCATTTTTTCTCACTCAAAAACCAACGTTACCGAGGATTTTCCCTCGTTCTTCGGGGTTTAAAAGGAGTCATTAATCCTTGAAGGAGCGGAAATCCACCGAACGTTGGTTTTTGAGTGAGAAAAAAATGACTGACAAATAAATTTAATTTATCTGAGAGAATTTTTTCACTATCCTTGGGCTGCCTTCCATCACTTCTCAATTACTATAGTGAATTTTAGTTCTAATTTTTCAAAATCTTGCTACAGATATATTTATTTCTCTCTATTTTTTTCTTTGTTTAACTTGATCTATTAATCCAAACATTTTCTTGGGGATTCATATTTCAAATCATGTCTAAGAATCTTCTAAAATATTCTTCGCTTTTCATAAATAAATCTTGACTGGATTATAGCTCTGTTTGGAGTCTTTTCTCTACCCATCAATCTGGCGAATCGGGAGGAAGCCAAATAATAGATGAGACAATTTATGGAATGTAATAAAAGGATGCGTTAAAACAAGCCCTTGGCTAGGCAGCTCGATAGGAGGAGATGGACAAATGGAATAGAATGATAGCACAAATAAATAAATAAGTTTTACCCGGAGGGGATGGGATTTAACTCTTTTTATAACACCACAGGCCGGAAGTAGGTGGGGCAAAGTAAATGGCGAAAAGGGGTGTAGCTTTTGCAACTAGCTTGTTCCGCTGTACGATCACCAAGTTTTATCTTTCCAACAAAAATCTCTTCGCGTTAGGGGTCGGGGGTCATGCTCGGGTTCGCAACCAACTTACCAATCCGTAAAAGAAGTGACTGATTTCCTTTTATCAGATCCTCTCGGCGGAGAATCCAACAACACCGATAACACACGCACGCATATATCGAAAAGAAAACAATAAAAATGGAAGTTAAAGAAATTTTTTGCAACGCGACTAAAAGCCAGAAAGTTAATTGTGAAGTAATTGATTTTCAGTTTCCGTTTCGAACTTTCTATTGTTTTTTTTTTTTATTCGAGTCTTTTATCTTCTTTCGGATGGCAGTCACAAATAATGATCCCAGCACAACCAGACGGTACAGACACAACAAGTACATACTGTAATTATTTTTAAATTTAAAGCCAAAGGAAATAGAATCAATAAACCAGTCATATTTATCATTAAAGAAAATCACTGATCAACTTTTAAAATTCTCATATATCATTAAAAAAGTTTATATTTTAAAATAAGCTAACAAGAAATTTGTACACATTTTTTTAATTTTTCATAAGTCTATAAAATCTAATTTTTCCAAGACATCTTTTTTTATTTTATCACAGTTACAAATATTGGATAATGTTCAAAATTTTAAATTTCACTGACTATCTCAAAATTTATGGAGAGCGTACTGAGTCTTGAATTGATCATTAGATAACACATAAATACAGGAGTTTTTAACGGGTTATAGTGGTGTTTCACAAGTAAAAATAAAAATTAAAATAATTCTTTTAATTATATTTTTGGAGTTTTATTTTAAAAATACTCTATATATATATTTCGGGTTTTTAGCCCATCATCAGAGTTTGATCTTACAAAAGACTGAGGCTCAGTCTTTTGTAAACTCAAACTACTGATGATGGGCAAAAAAGCCGAAATATATATAGAGTATTTATTGAAGGAGACAATAAAAGAGTGTCTTCTGCTGGAATTATAAATTAAAATTCAAAACTTTAGGATATGAAACTATTTTCAAATCCCCTAGAACATTGGGATCTGATATTAGAAATAATAAGAAAGACAAAATTCAAAAAATGGACAAAAAAGGTGTCTATTCCATAACATGTGGAGAATGTGATTCGAACTATATAGGAAAAACAGAACGAAATTTAAACACACGCATTTCGACTTGCATTTCGGAACACAAAAGAATTTTAAAGAAGTTTGGGGCATAGTGCATTTGCAGACCATTTAATCTCGAAAACATTGTTTCCAGATGAATCTAAAATATTAAAGGTAATTAGATCAATTGATCTTAAAAATTAGTATTTTCGAATCGTTAGAAATTTTAAAATCTGCAATAATTCACCAAAAAAATCTTCCCAATCGAAAAATGCGAAAATTTCAAAGCTTTATTTTAAAAATAGCCGCTCAAATAAAAACTTCATGAACGCCACCTACAGCTAAAATAAAAACAAGTATAAATTCAAATTCTTAACTTGGCCACCCTGTACAATTCTTAACCTAACCACATGAAAAATTTTAACCTTTCACATTGCATAAATTAATCCTCGAACTGTGAAAAACAGAACGAAATTTAAACACACGCATTTCGGAACACAAAAGAATTTTTAAAGGGGGTTTGGGGCATAGGTATTACTGCATTGCAGACCATTTAATCTCCGAGAAACATTGTTTTCCAGATGGTCAAAATATTAAATTAGGTAGATCAGAATTAGATCCCTTAAAAATTAGTATTTTCGAATCGTTGAAAATTTTAAAATCATACAATAATTCACCAAAAAAATCTTAAATCGAAAATAGAAATTTCCGAAAGCTTTATTTTAAAAATAGCCGCTCAAATAAAAACTTCATGAACGCCACCTACAGCTAAAATAAAACAAGTATAAATTTCAATTCTTAACTTGGCCACTGTACAATTCTTAACCTAACCACATGAAAAATTTTAACCTTTCATTCATAAATTAATTCCTGTGAATCCATTGTAATAGACTGATGAAGAGGGCAAATCCCTCGAAACTATAGTCTCGTTATAAATAAATAAAATTTATAATTCCAGCAGAAGACACACTCTTTTATTGTCTCCTTCAATATATAAAAATTCTGCTACTCTAGGCACAAAAACTTTATATTTAATATAGAGTATTTAAAATAAAACTCCAAAAATATAATTAAAAGAATTTTTTAATTTTTATTTGTGAAACACCAATATAACCCGTTAAAAACTCCTGTGTTTAATATGTTTTACCATAAACCAACACCTTTTCTCTAAATGTTATTAACACATAAATGTTTAAAAAATTTAATTTGACGTTAAACAACTGAATTATTTAGAATCTATTGAATTAATTAACAAAAATAATTAAAACAAATATACGAATTTTTATGTGTAGATTTATGTATGTGGTAGGTTTGTTTTATCATTTTAATAAACTGATCTTATTTTCATTTCATTTCAAATTGTTTGTTAATTCAAATTAAAATATTCTCAGAATGGTAGTCAACGACTAGTTCTCCTATATCAGTTGTCTGTATTTGTTTATTTAATTATATCTACTATTAATTAACGATTAAATAAACAAATAGATTATAAATAATCATAATACATAAATTAAATGGTTTTTTTGGAGACCGACTGATATATTAATATCTCACGATTGGACCAAGACAGTCCGGAAATAAACAAGAGAATACTTCCAACAAATAATATTTATTGGAAATATTTTTGTCTTATAATACTGTTTCGAAACCGACGTTTCTGAAGAACTTCCCTCCTTCCTCAGGGTTCAAAAAGGTCAATGAAGGAAGAACATAGTACACTTCCTTCTTGTCTCCTCTCTCATTGTTAGTGGTATGTATGTAAATTAGATAATAATATCTTATTCCTAATTTAGCGCTCTTATTATAACCTCTAGGGATTTATTAAATATTATGTTGGTAGTAGCTCTGGCTTGCTATGCACATGTCAGTTCGGTTAAGATATAAAATGAACTTGTAATTTAATATAAATAGAAGATAATAAGAATAAATTGTACATCTTTAAATACGTGATAAAGGTCTTATAATCTTTTCATTTATAGGTAAGATTATCTTCTAATTATTTATTGTATAAATTGTATTGTATATTTGTTAATAAAACCATTTATAGTTTCTAGCTAATGAATCATTTATAACCTAATCGATTTAAAGATTACAAAAAGATTATAAGAAGATACAATAATGACTCAACCAAAACTGCATTTACATCTGATGAAGATGAATGAAAGGGAGAACATCTTGATCGGAATATCTTTGGACAAGAGGGTATGGTATCGAATTCCAGAAGAATTGAAGAAGGTTGAAAACCATCCCGAACTGCTATCTTTGAGGACGGTTAGTAATACTCTGCAATCTATTACAAAGAACGGAGGATACAGGAAAATAGGAGTAACATTTAAACCAGAATTAAAAAAAATTTATCTGGATGAAGAAGAAAATTTTTGCGTGAAGGATTATGTTTTGGAGGAATATCAGGAAACTGATTGTACAACAGGAAAAAAGGGTGAGTTAACATCCAATGAACATTTTCTATTAGAGCAAATCAATGACCTAAAAACTAAATTAAAATCGCATACTCAAGTAAATTTAAACGAGATAGAAAAAAAATTTTTAATTGTAAAATTTAATGGAAGGCAAGAGGCAACAGTTTGGATGGAGTCATTCGAAAAGGAGTGCCTTAGGTGTGAAATTAGTAATAATAACACAAAAATAGAAATATTAAAAATCTTCGTTGAGGGCAATATAAAAGAGTGGTATAGTGCCAATTTAATGAAATTATCAGCTTCTGATTGGGATGGTTGGAAAAAAAATTTTTTGCTGACTTATGAAAAAAGAAATTGGGCTCCCATCTGCACAGCATTTGGATTTAAATATATTTCTGGATCATTAATCGAATACGTAATTAAGAAAGAACGATTATTACTGGAAGCGGATAAAAATATACCAGAATTATTTAGGATTTATCAAATTGTGTTTAATTTACCGGCTGAAATACAAAATAAATTGGAAAGGGAGAAAATTAAGACTATGGATGATTTAATAAACGAACTAAAGAAAATTAATGATTATCACCATATAACGACGAATTGGGAAACGAAGAAAAGTGAAGAAAAAAAATTTGATTATGTTAAAGATAAATTATTGAAAATTTCAAAAACTAAGAAGACCCCATGCACAAGATGTGAATCGTTGGGTCTTAAAAACCGTTATCACCCAATACAGGCATGTTGGAATAAAAGAATCAATAAAAATGAAATAAATATAACTGAAGAAGACGAAGACGATGAAGATGAAACATGACTACAAGATAATGATGTTAAAAAAAAACTAATTGGCCAAGGGAATCCCACACCACTTTCATTAATAAAGATTAGGGTAATTGTAAATAAAGAGAAAACAATTCAAGCAGTATACGATAATGGCTCTACATGTTCACTAATTAATGAAAAATTTATAAAATTATTAAAAACAAAATTAATAAAGAATAAAAGTATATTGAAAACCATAAATGGTGTGAAATTTACTGAAAACCGGGCTAACCTACATATGAAAATTGGAGAAATAGAAGACAAATTAAATTTAATAGTTGTAAAAAATGATAATTTTAACTACGATTTATTGATTGGATTGGATACAATAAAAAGGTTCAATTTAATACAAGATGAAAACTTAAAAATTAAACAAAGAATAAATGATAAAATAATAGACATAGATAATATCAATGATGATGATATATTTAGGAACAAGAACGAAATAAAAGAAGAAACAACAGAAGAAGCTACAAATAACATACACATGAAGAAAAGAGCCATAAAAGGTAACCATCCTACAGCTTATGAATACAGAAATATTAAAAATTTTGAGGAAAATGTGATCCACTTAGATGAAGAAAAGAGAATGAAAACCGTTAAATTAATTCAAGAATACCAATCATGTTTCGCAAAAGATAAATATGATGTCGGTTCAGTTAAAACTGGAGAAGTAAAAATAAAGTTAAAAGAAGACAGATATATCTCAAAGAAACCATATCGATGCTCATTCCCAGACCAGGAAGAAATAGATTCTCAAATTTCAAAATTAATGGAAAATGACCTGATAGAAGAATCGAGTTCACCTTTTGCATCACCGGTGACGTTAGCTTTTAAAAAAGTAGAGGGAAAAAGAACTCGATTGTGTATAGATCTGAGAGAATTGAATAAATTGGTGGTGCCAGAACCACAGCCATTCCCTAGAATAGAAGATTTAGTAGTGGACGTTAACGGCTGTGATTGGTATACGGCATTAGATATAAATTCAGCTTTTTGGGCTATCCCAATTAGAGAAAAAGACAGGGAAAAAACAGCCTTTATAACAAGAAGAGGGCACTGGCAATGGAAGGTACTACCATTCGGTTACAAGAATTCGCCCGCTATCTTCCAAAGAGTTCTGGCAAGTATAATCAGACGACACAATTTAAACGAATTTTGTGTAAATTATATAGACGATATACTGATTTTTTCAAAATCATTTAATGAACATTTAGAACACATTCGGTTATTTTTTGAGGCAATAAAAAAAGAAGGTTTTAAATTAAAATTAGAAAAATGTATGTTTGCTAGACACTCTGTCAAATATTTAGGTCACGAAATTGAAGATGGGAAAGTATACCCAACTAAGGATAATTTAATTTCGATTAAGGAATTTAAACGTCCAAAATCAAAAAAAATGGTTCGTCAAATATTGGGAAAAATAAATTTCTACAGAAAATTCATCGACCACTGTACACATAAGTTGGCACCACTACACAACTTATTAAAGAAGAACCAAAAATTTAAATGGTCTGAAGAATGCGAAAATTGTTTTATAGACATAAAAAAATATTTATGCACAACACCAATTTTAGCAATCTACGATAGAAATAAGGACACAGTTGTAGAAGTGGACGCAAGCCGATTGGGGCTGGGTGCTGTTCTAAAGCAAAAACAGGAAGATGGATTTCTACATCCAGTAGCATACTTCTCAAAGAAATTGACACCGGGACAAATGAAGAAAGAAGTAATGTTTTTGGAATGTTTAGCAATTAAGGAAGCGATTGTATACTGGCAACATTATCTAATAGGTAAAGAATTCATAGTCACATCAGACCATAAACCACTTGTAAATTTAAAATCAAAAGCGAGAACTGATGAAGCACTAGGAGATATGATGTTATACTTAACACAATATAATTTTAAAGTGGTCTACAAAGAAGGAAAAGAAAATATAGAAGCTGATACCTTATCGAGAAATCCAGTTTTGGAAGATTTCGAAAATAAAGAAGATTGCTTAGAAATAGTGAATATGATCAAGATAGAAGAAATAATTAATGATCAGGAATCTATTAAAGATGAAATTGAAAATTCAAAAAAGACTTTTAAAAACGGTGATATAAATTTCAAAATATTAAAAAATAATAAAAGAATATATGTATCTAAAGAATTTGGAAAAAAATTGATAGATAAAATACATAAATTCTACGGTCATATTGGTAATAATCTAATGGCAGAAAAAATAAGACCATTTTATTACTTCAAGAATATGGACGAATTAATAAAAGATTATTGTAACACATGTGAAACATGCATAAAGAATAAATCAAGGGGTCCAAGAGAAATAGGTCTATTATCAAAACTAGGACCAGCAAAATGTCCATTTGAAATAATGTCAATAGACACAATAGGTGGTTTTGGTGGTAATAGATCAACAAAGAAATATATGCATTTGCTGGTGGACCATTTCTCTAGATATGCTTGGATTTCGACATCAACTACCCAGTCTGCAGATGATTTCATTAAATTACTAAACCCGATTATAAATAAAAACGAAATAAAAATGATTTTAGTTGACCAATATAGTGCTTTAAATTCAATTAAATTTAAAAAGTATCTAAAAGAAAAGAAAATTCAACTAATATTTACATCTATAGATTCCCCACAATCTAATGGTTTAAATGAGAGATTAAACCAGACTTTAGTAAATAGATTAAGATGTAAAATAAATGAAAAAGATAAACGAGCATGGCCGAAATTAGCAGAAGAATGCGTAAGAGAATATAATATTACAAATCATAGCGTAACAAAATACTCACCCTCTTACCTGTTGTACGAACAAAGTTCTGATATTATCCCCGAAGAGTTACACAAAAAAGAAGATATAGAGAAAGATAGAGAAGAAGCATTCAGAAACTCAGAAAAAAATTTTCTCAAAAATAAAAAGAAATTTGATGTGAATAAAAAAGAACATCAATTCAAAGAAGGAGAATGGGTATATGTTATGAATGGAAATAAATTAAACAGGGGCAAGTTAGAAGAAATAAGAAGCGGACCATTCATCATCAGCAAGAAAGTTTCAAACTCTATGTATAAACTAAAGTGTAATAAGAAAAACAAGGAAAGTGTGGTGAACAGTAGGAAGCTGAGACCTTACTCTTTTTCCCCTTATGAGAAAAAGAGTCCCCCTAGCAGAGGAGGTGTAAATTAGATAATAATATCTTATTCCTAATTTAGCGCTCTTATTATAACCTCTAGGGATTTATTAAATATTATGTTGGTAGTAGCTCTGGCTTGCTATGCACATGTCAGTTCGGTTAAGATATAAAATGAACTTGTAATTTAATATAAATAGAAGATAATAAGAATAAATTGTACATCTTTAAATACGTGATAAAGGTCTTATAATCTTTTCATTTATAGGTAAGATTATCTTCTAATTATTTATTGTATAAATTGTATTGTATATTTGTTAATAAAACCATTTATAGTTTCTAGCTAATGAATCATTTATAACCTAATCGATTTAAAGATTACATGTATAGAATACTTTAAGACTTCCCATTATCAGTAGATCCTTAATCCAATTCTGAGATATTAATATTTCAGTTCATTTCAAAAAAAAAAACTTCTAATGATATGGAAAAGTCAAAAGTCAAAGAATTTAGGTACTTATTATGTTCTCTTACGTTGAAATTATTGTTTTGCTATTTTTACTATCAAATATCTTGATAAAATATCATCAATGTACATATGTTTTTTTTTAGTTTAATATACTAGTAAAGTTCAAATTATCGAGTTTATTATAGTTATTTTTTTGCTATAAATCGAAGTGTTCAAATAAATCTATTGCATAATTTTTTGTAAGAAATGTAATTTTTAAACACGGTTGAAATAGGCCGTATGTATTAAAATTAGACTTAGCATAATATGTTTTTATCAAACTGGGACAATTTCGGGAGTAATGAGCGACTTTTAAATGATTTTACAAGAAGAGAATTATATGCAGCAAAGTATGTATTTATGATGAAAAAAGTAAGTCTTTTTTGTGAAGTAGTAATGATTTTTAATAACTCTTAACTGAGATAAACTATTTATAATATGGTATATCACTAGTATGAACTCAAGTTAAAAATTCTTCTTCTTCCAGGCGCCCCTAGTATTAAATCAGGAATAAAAATAAATATTTACTCATTGTATTTTAAAATGTCTGAAACGCGAAAAAAAATAGTTTTCAGCTATGATTTATTTCTTTTTGTGTGATTAGATTTTGGAATATTTCCTTCAAAAAACAGAAAATATTATTTTTAGAATTATTCTATTAAGAATTTAAGAGGATGTTATATTTAGAATATCCTTAAATGAACGATTTAAATTATTAATAATTACTAGAGCAGCTCATCTACTGTACCGAGTTTTGAAAACGTTTTCACTTTTTTATTATTTAATGTGAGGGTGAGCAATTCATTCATTAGAATTTGATTAATTAAAATATCTACAAAGAGCGCTGATAGAATGTCTCTCTTTCTTTACTGTTAAGAAGGCATTGCAGTTTCAGACTATTAGAGATTTATTTATTAATTTCTATTATTCTAGGAGTGGCCTTTTGAACTCGGACCAAAATGATACTCGTTTGAGAGAGAGAGAGAGAGAATATTCAAATGGATTTCATTAATATTATTATTAAGGAGGAGGTAAGAAATTTTTGAGATATTTCTAAAAAACAAAGCAAAATAAAACCACAGTTTTTCATGCATGATTACAATACTTGTCCATACCCTGTATTGAAAAGTAAAAGAAAATACAAACAACACTTTTCATCCATGATATTAGAATACTACATCATATCTCGTGTATGAAAATAAAATTAAAAATATATATATAAATTAAATTTATATAAAATTCGAATATACAAATTCTAACTAAATATATCTACATAATTATTTGGATAAAAAAAAAATATTTAGTTAAAAGAAATTTAAATTCAAAAGATAAGTGAAAATCTTGTGAGCTACACACAATTTTTATATATGCAATTCATTTATTATGTACTCTGTAATCCGCCAAAACAGATAACGGAATAAATGGGTATATGTCTTTTTTCCTAAGAATTCGATAAATCCATTTTCAGCATAATTATTTTTGTTGTTTTTAATCTAATCAAAAGTAACGATACTCTTTTCACTTGTAAATTTATTTATTTCAAATTCATTTCTTTTCGAGACTCAAGAGCGTCCACTTGTCCAGTGCTTGATAATTATCTATTGTCGTGGTTTAGTTTTCTGTTTTGTTGCTGTTTTTGTTAACGGATGATGTTTAGGATTGTTAAGCCCTTGAAATACTCAAGGTAAACACACACCCTTATTTATATAAATATTATTTTAAATATTAATTTTATATTTAAAAAATAAATCCAATAATTTAAATTTGCTTCATCTTGTATATTATGTAATTTATTAAAATAAATGTTTCGGTTTAAACTACCCTATATTTTCTCATTAATTCTGTGTGATTTAAGTGGTTCTCTCTTTCGATAAACAACTCTAGCATTAAAACAACAAATCTGCTATTTAGCATATGTTATATATCACTAATTTGCTACAACCCTAACATACTAACTCATAAGCTGATGTGGACATCCACATGACTTTACCATACACCTGGCCCCTCTCTTAGATATATTTAATACTAGCTGACGACCCTCCCACCGCCAATTTTTTGTAGTTGGTATTTGAATTTTCAGTCTTCCGGGACCTCACAGATTATGTATGCAAAATTTTGGTTGAGTATGGTCCAAGGGCCTAGATTTTCAATTTTTTGACCCTCTCCCCATTTTGGGCAGATAATTATTGCATTTTTAGTCTTTCGGGGCCCCAATAATTATTTAGGTATACAAAATTTGGTACAAATTTTGGTCCAAACTGGTAAGACTATTTTATTAGAAATATCAGATTTCTTCGATTTTTGTTTTCTATCCCCAAAACTATAAAAGTTGATTTCCCTCAGACAAATCTAAGTGAAACTGAGTTGACAAAAATAAAATGGATTTTTTGGGCGTCAGAGCTAAAACTCACCCCAAAACTCAATAGTGTATGTGTGTGTATTACTAAATTTCAGCATCCTTAAGTCATAGAGCAAAAAAATATTAAACTTGAGCTTGGAATCAGCCAGAACTCAATGATAAGCTTTTCGTCCAAATCGAAATTCGCCTTTTTTACTTGAAGGTTGGTTTGGTTTTTATTTTTTTATTACTAGAACAATATTTTTTCTAATCACTGATTTAGTGATCGAAACATCGTGCTTTAATTAGCTTATTTGTATTTATCAGAGGAACATGATGATCTGAACGGACATTTACCTTATTATAATAAATGGGACAATTCCGTTCAAAATAATCTGGTCACTTTATTATGGGAAGCTATCAAATAATTATTTTTAACTAATGAACTAAAATTTTACTCAAAAATTTGTATTAATAAATTACGCCTACAAGACAAGTTTTAATTTTTTTAACTCAAAACGTTCACTTAGAAAAAATTCTTAATTCGCCAAAAATTTATTTGAAGTTTATTGAGTCATGAACATTTTTCACTCCATGCTCCGATTTTATATTATATTTCGTGAATTAACATTTAATTATAGAAAGATGATTTCGGCTCACCTCTATCCACCAAGTGCTTCCTTATAACCTAGGTTCCCAAACTTTTCCGAGTCGCGGCGCCTTTTTTCAATTAAAATTTTTCCATGGCGCCCTATTATATAATATTTATTTTGGCCGCGCAGGAAGGGGCCTTCTCTTACAACAGATAAGAAGTTTATAAATTAAGTCTATACATTTGGTGGTAATATTTACATTCTCTCTCTCTCTCTCTCTTTATTTACAATAGTCGCATTGTTGAAATGTTATACATATGAAAAAGTATGTCTAATGGGGGGTCAGATAGGCTAGGTGATAGCGTGCCAGCCTGCTAACCAGGGGACCCAGGTTCGAATCCGACTCGAGGCATCCAGCTAAAATCTGACCCCGGGTGTAGAGACAAATTTAGAAAAAATATAATTAGTATCGTAAATTGCCATATGGCTAGAAAGGCCGAAAAAGCCAAAAAAAAGTATGTCTAATTGTAAGTAAGAGATAAAAATAAATAATAAATATATTTTTACCTTCTCACTTTGTTTTCTAGCTACCTAGGCCAAATGTCTTTTTTAAATTAATTATGAAGATTCGCCTGTGAAGGGCCCGCGGCTCACAGTTTGGGAACCTTGCTTATATATTACACATTAAAAAAAATGAAATTAGTGACTATTTTTTAAATTAAAATCCGTAATATTGTTTAATCAATAGAATTTTAAAATATATTATAATAAATAATATAAATTATATAAATTAAAGGATTTTTTTAGTCACATAAAATAAATAAATAGAGTAATTTTAATCAATTATCATTATTATTTTATTGAAGGAGACAATAAAAGATTGTGTCTTCTGCTGGAATTATAAATTTTATTTATTTATAACGAAACTATAGTCTCGTTATAAATAAATAAAATTTATAATTCCAGCAGAAGACACACTCTTTTATTGTCTCCTTCAATATATAAAAATTCTGCTACTCTCGGCACAAAAACTTTATATTTAATTATTATTTTATGTGATCGATTTACCAGACAGTTTCGGTCACCCCTGGTTGACCATATTTAATACTAAATTTCGTTCAAGATTTGGAATTTGTCACTCTGTATACATGACTCATTCTTAATTTATTAACATGGTTATTTCAGTAATTTATAAACTCTTATCATTGATTAGAATTTATTTTCAACAAATATAATAATAGATAGATAACATCATATCAAATTCATGTTACTAAAAACTGTTAGTGGATTTATTTATTTGCATTTATTGGACTTTTTCGATTAAATCGACCAAAGAAAATTGGAAACGATTCGAGAGAAGAATGAGTGGATTCGGGGATGAGCAGAGCAGTTTGTTTGATATTATTCTTGGGAAATAAACGAGACTCGAATTCCAATCAGTAAAGAGGCCGAGAGCTTCTCTTAAATTCCGTCTAATCGTTCTGATATATAGAATCTTGTCCGGAGTATTTTTTAAGTGGAGGAACAAAGGACGTAGATTAAAGCAGCTCTCGGCGTCTGTCTCCATTCCGGCCCTTCTGTCCCTTTGGCCATCCGCCCCACCATTTTATTTTCTATTTTCGCCATGTTTTTCTACAAACCAAAGACACGTTTTCTGCATCGGACTAATTGTCCTGCGATACAATTGGGTGTCCATTCTCATTTCTCCTTAAATCACTTCTCCAGGCTATTTCTCTCTCTCTCTCTCTTGCTTTCTTATCAGTAATACAAAAGAGTCTTAAACGAAAAAAGTTTCTCTGTTATTTTCAATAGGAAAAATAGCAATAGTAATATTAAGTAAAATGTGAGGTTTTATTTGTAATCATCTACTATTGAAAAAAGTTTTAGTAAATAGTTACCATATTTGTATACTTTCATTGTCAAAATTCTTTATACCTATCCACACTGATTTTCTTATTCTTTTATTCAATACATATAATTAAAAAATTAAAAAAATATATATAATCTATTTATATAAAATTAAGGTTTTGTCTGTACATTGGTCCAAATCACGGCAAATTTTGGTTGCACACGTTTCAAGTTATGAATGAAAACGCCAAAAAAAATTCCTGTATGTCTGTATGTCTGTATGTTTGTATGTTTACGTGGTTTCCGCGAAAAGTTGCTCACAATTCACGTAAAAATGGCTAAAGGGATTATTATGAAATTTCATATTTGGATCAGATAACATCTAACTTACGTTTATTGCCATGGAAATTATTAAATAACTCCTAAACTATTAACTCTACGGCAAATTTTGTTATGAGCAAAGCTATAGGGAATGCAGTTTCTGACAACTCTTGTTTAAAAAAATTTCCCCCAAAAACCACCCAAAAAGGGTGGGAGGATGAAAAATGTAAATTCTGGCCCTTGGAGCAAACTCAACCAAATTTTGTATACATAATCTGTGGGCATCTAGAGATCTAGAAATACAAAAACTAACAACCCAAAATGTGGGGAGGGTCAAAAAATGAAAATTCTTGCTATTGGAGCAAACTCAACCAAATTTTTTACACATAATCTATGGGCCACTAGAGGAGGTGAGGTGGGGTACTGGTGGTGTTTGGGATGGGGGTCCAGGGAGCATACCCCATTAGTTAGCAATAGGGCCGCCGAAGGCGGGCCTTGCAGCTAGTATAATAATTGATTGTGAATTTGCCATACTTACCATACTCAATTTAATAACATTTTTTCAAATTGATGAACTTCAGTGAAATCCCTCAAATCCGAACTAATTGGGTCTGTAGGCTGTTCGGATTTCAATTTGTTCGGATTAGAAAAAAACAGCTTCAACAATTGAAAATGACTGATATCAAGTGAAAGATTAAGTGATATTTTGTGTGGTTCTATTATTATTTCATTGTTTTTGCAAAGTGATTAACTTAAAGAATTTCAATAACCAACTTTTGCCGTTTTTCAATCCTGGATGACATAAGTATATAGACACATTTACACTTTGTTAGGTATGCTAACTGTACTTCTTTGTTAATTTTTCAACTAATTATGTAAATAATAATTAAAAATATATTTTTACTTATTATCTATTAAAATGTTTCACCTAGAACCGTCACCAAATTCTTTAAAGATTATAATTATGTAAAATAAGGTTATAATGTAGAATATATACATAATTGTTTTATGACTATAAATGTTTCTGTTTTTTGTGTTCGGGTTTCCTGGGATTTCGGATTTGAGGGGTTTCACTGTATTATTGGCTTATATCTCCTTGATTAAGTAGATTTGAGAATTTTGAAAGATTATATAAAAGGAAATAAACTGCAACGGATCGTTCCTAGAATTAACCAGTCATTTGAAAAATTAATATGTCTATTCCTTTATTAGTAATCAGATAACACTGGATATTTGAAGTCCATGTTAACTAAAAATAAAAAAACTAACGATCGATTCTTATCTAATACTATTGAAATAACCTTATTACATTACATCTTTGATGTACATTAAGTAGATTAAATTAATAAATTTTAAAGAATTGAAAAAAGTACTATTTTAAAGTATTTTAAAATATAATTTTACTAATAAATTTATATAACCTTTTTTGTGATTCTCGGGGTACTTAATTAAAATATTAAATTTCATTAATATTGATTAAACCATTTTCAAGATATTTCGAAAAAACTAAAAAAGTACTGAAATAAAGTACACATGTTTGTGGGCCAATATGTACCAAAAACTAGTGATCGCTTCATTTTGTTAAAGTAAATTTTGTTAATGGTGGATTTTCAATTTCATTCCAATCGGTTGAAGGCCCTGGAAAAAATCGGCGTAAAAAAAAGTCTATCCATCGTTTCATTCATCCGCACGCACTAAATGAAAAATTTGCACTTTTTGGGCTCTGAACGAGAACTCATGTATTTTTTTGGCAAAAACGCCACTTGTTAAAATTCAACCTGATTGAATACTACAATTTGTGACTTTGTTTGAGACCAAGGATTTCGTAGTCTTTACCTGAGGACCCTTTGTTGTCGCGCTTGGCGCGAGACCGATAACAATACTTTATCCATGCTTCGCATTGGATAAAGTAAAAATTGGCAACTTTTTGATTTTACATAGAGAGAATTATATTCAGCAAAGTATTTATGATTCAAAAAGTCAAGTTTTTTTTTTGAAAAGTGGTCAACAAAGAAAAACATTTAAGTAGTAATGATTTTTAATTACTCTTAACTGAGCTAAACTATTAATATATATTACTAACATGAACTCAGGTTAAAAATTACTCTCCTTCCAGGCAGCTCTAGTATTAAATCAAGCATAAAAATAAATATTTGCTTATTGTGCTTTAAAATGTCTGAAAAACGGGAAAAATATTTTCCAACTATGATTTTTTTCACTTTGTATGTCTGAATACATACCACGATAGCCCAAGAACAGAAAGTCAAAAAGTTGGTTTGTATACATAGTAGTGATTAGATTTTGAAATATCTGGTTCAAAAGGCAGAAAATATTAATTTTTAAATTATTCTATTCAGATTTTAAGAGGATGTTATAGTATAGCATAAAAGAGCAATTTATATTAATTTTTTTTAATAATTACTAGGACAGCTCTAGTATACCTAGTGTATTAAATGTATAATTCCAGCAGAAGATACACTCTTTTATTGGGTCCTTCAATTTATAAATAAATAACTATACTAATTAAAATTCTCAAAATGTAGTCTGAATTTGAACTTAATTTATGATATTGGAGCGCCTGTATTTAGGCAACGGATTACGCACAGAAGAGTGAAAGCTGCGTATGAGCTAGGCGAGTCCAGGGAATACCCCAGAACTATACAGGGTGGTCCCGAATTCATGGTACAAAC
>JALMQS010000074.1:2240949-2371865 GCA_024734495.1 Forficula auricularia | reverse complement strand
GGACCACCCTGTATAGAGTTTGCCATATAAAGATTCGAGTTTTCCTGATTTGCTGCCTCAGTTCCAATTTATTAACGTGATTTTGCTTTTTACTTTTTCCAATGTTGGATAAAAAGTAAAATGAAGTCAATTGAATGGCTCTTTCTCCCTCTATAACGAGTATCATTTTGGTCCGAGTGCAAAGGGCTACATTACTAGAATAATAGAAATTAACAAATTCATTTATAATATTCTGAAACAGGTCTGTTCTTGTAAGTGAATTTATAAAAATTTTACTACTGAGTGAATATTGATGAGGCAGTCCAAAAAAAGAAGATAATTTATACTATCTTTTTTTATTCATAAACCGACGTTTCGGAGGCTATTCCCTCATTCTTCATGCGACATTCCCCTCTCGCATTGGATTTCCTTCACTGACTTTTAAAAACCCTGAAGAAGGAGAGAATAGCCTCCGAAACGTCGGTTATAAAGATAAATAAATTATCTTCTTATTTGGACTGCCTGTCCAATATCCTCAATTACCTTATTAGTCCGTCTCCAAAAAATTACACCAATCTTATTCTACTACTCTCGGCAAAAACTTTCAATTTAATTATATTTATTTATATTTTATAATTTAATATTTTTCTTATAGTCCCAAAAAAATTGAATTAGTTAAAAAGCTCTAAATGAAAAAATATTCAAAATCAAGTTCTATTTCGGACAAAAGAGCTACAATATTCAGTTATTTATTCTCTCAGAATGTAAAAGATAAAAGAAATGACTATTGACGATAAAATGAAATGTGAAAAATTATTACTCTTTACTCTGACCTGGGTAAAGTTATCCAGACAGCTGGAATATTGAATTTGCTCAAAAATTCACTCAAAAATACTAAATATTTTCTTATTCGTATTATCTCTTGCTTATACTGTCAAACAGAAAAAGACAAGACAGAAAAAGAAAAAAAAATAGATTTATTATTTAACTGAAAAAAATCCAAATGAATCTTTGGGAAGTGGTCTCTCCTTTCAATTATTAAGTGGAATACTTGACCAACCATTTTATTCGTCTCTTGGCTCGGTTCTAAATTTTAACTTTGACAAATATTAACATTTATGGCCAGCTTTTTTATCCGATGTCAAGTCAAGTTCATCTTGAGAAAAAAAAACACCCGAACTTTGCCAAAAATGACAATATGTTTATGCAAAAAAAATTATAAAGATGGTTGAAAATTAAAAATATGATTTAAGTGCTATAAACTTTATTAAAAATTAAATTGTTTTATGTCGTTTTTTTAACAAAGGCAAAAGAATGTATTTTATTATAAATATAAATTCTAATTTACCCTTTCTTGTAAATTTCATTTTTATTCTATAAACAAATCAATAAATAACCCAACAAGAAAGATTTAATAAGAAAGAAAATTCTTGGTTAAATAGATGGGAATAAATGGAATGGAAAAAGTAAGAAAATAGTGAATTATAGGTCTTTTGCAAAAAATACGAGTAGTATTTTTCATACTTTTTTAATAATAATAAAAAATATGATATTCTACAACATCCAAAAATTATAACTCCGAGAATAAGATCATGTTGGAGTTAAAGAATTCGACTTTAGAATCTGCCTGACTAAACAATGCCATTGAAGTAAAAAATGATGTATATTTATTAGAATTAGAAGTGGTTTCAGTGCTTAAGGTGAAAACAGTTTGATATTTGACATTCATTAATAAATACTGAATATGGAGTGATATCTAATGATAACAAAATTTAACTATGTGAAAGTTATTTGAGTATTATTATGTAATAATTTAATTACTTCATCTCTAAATACAAACGTAGATACGTTTTGCTGTTTATAAATATATTATATAATATATAAGGGTTATATTAATAGGGTTATTAATTATATAAAAAGTAAATCGAAAGTTTTTGCCGAGAGTAACAGAATTTTTATAAATTGAAGGAGACAATGAAAGAGTGTGTCTTCTGCTTGAATGATATATTTTTAATTTATTTATAACGAGACTATAGTTTCAGGGAAGCTTTTGCCCTCTTCATCAGTCTATTACAATTGATTCACAAGAATTAAGCTCTCGAAACTATAGTCTCGTTATAAATAAATTCACATAATTCCAGCAGAAGACACTATTTTATTGTCTCCTTCAATATATTAGAAGTATTTTTAATTTTGTATAGATGGAACTAGTATAATTTTAATGGAGAATTGATGAAGGCAGTCAAAGAATGAAAAAAATAAAATTTTAAATAAAACAAATATATGAAAGTCATTTTAGAACAATGAGTGAAGAACTTCCGAAACGTTGGTTTTTAGAGATAAAAATGACAATTGAAAAGTTTTTATTTGCCCGAGAGTAGCAGAGTTGTTTCTCTTTATGAATAAAAGCAAGCTTTCAATAAATTTATTTTATTCAGAATTACTATTTTCATTATCCGCAGGCTGCTTTCCATCAATTTTCTATAGATCATTTATATTTGATATTTATGTATATGCTTATTTGCATCATGAAGAAAATAACCTCATTGATTTCTCTTTATGAACAACAACTCTGCTACTCTCATTAAAAAAAATCTATTCAACGAAAACTATTTGTTTTTTCATTGATTTATTTTCTTTAGAATAATGAAAAATTTTAAGAAACATCTTATGTATTTAATAAAACAGAAAATTAATTTTACTTTGATTATCACAAATCATATAGGCTTGAAGAAAAGAAAGAAATAATTATAAAGTTAATGACAAATAATAAAAACACTAAGGGCGCATTTATAAGCTCGAATGTCCCGCCTGACCACGGCAACCTGTGTCGACTTGCAGCGAAACATGTCAGTATTTGTAGAATAAGGCCGGTCGTCCACTGAAAGCGACAACGCTACTACTCTACTCTATTTGCTAATTGTCGCATTCATTCATCTCCGTAGTCCGAACACCAAGCTGATTATAATCAATAATTATTATTGAAAAAAAAATGTTATAGCTAGCTGGCCCCGCCTGGCCTCTTGATAGCCAGACCCCCAACCCACGAACCCTACCCTCCACACCCCACTCCCCCCGAAACCCACCCACCACCCCCGCACCCCACCCATGACCTCCACCCCACCCACCCCACCCACCCCGGACATCACCCCACGCACCTGCCCCCACCCACCAGCCCCCTGGACCCCCACACCAACCACGCCCCCCGGACTCCACCCCTTCACCCTACTCCGTCTTACTCCCCCATTTCACCCCCCCCCCAGACCTCATCATCCCATACCCTAACCCACCTCCGCACCCATACCATCCTCCCACCCCCCCCCGCACCCAGTTTTTGAATTTCTAGTCTTCTAGTAACCCACAGATTATGTATATAAAATTTGGTTAAGTTGCCTCTAAGGGTAAGAATTTTTCAATTTTTTACCCCCCCCATTTCGGGTCTTTAGTTGTTGCATTTCTAGCCTTCTAGTGACCCACAGATTATGTATACACAATTTGTTTGAGTTTGGTCCGAGAGCAAGAATTTTCATATTTTGACCCTCCCCCCCTTTTTTTGGGTGTTTTTTCCGGGAATGTTTTTAAACAAAAGTTGTCAGAAATCACACCCCCTACAACTTTGATGATGATGATGTAAAATTTGTCGTAGGGTTAATAGTTAAGGTGTTATTTGATAATTTTTATTCGTGTGCCCCCCCCCCCCCAAACCCCCTTTTGGGGTCAAAATATCAAAACCTTATTTAGCTAAGAACGTAAGTTAGAATACATCTGATGAAAATATGATATTTCATAATAATCCCTTCAGCCGTTTTGACGTGAATCGTGAGCAACTTTTCGCGGAACCTACGGAAACATACATACATACAGACATACAGACATACAGGAATTTCGTTGAGGGTGTTTTCGTTCATAACTTTGCTTGAAACGTGTGCAACCAAAATTTGGCGTGATTTGGAGCAATGTACAGACAAAACCTTAATTTTATATATATATAGATTATACAAGGACGCTTTTATCATAATTGCATGCTGTATATTGAAGAAAAATAATTAAAATTATAGGTACATTTAGCTTGAACTATAAAAGTTTTTACTTTTTCCTATATTTATTTACTTAACATCATTTTTTTTTTTGTGATAAAAACGAATTGAAGATTCATTTCATTGATTGCCTGATTCAGGTATATTATAGTTCTCCGCCATGTACACAAACAACGATTAACTTTAGAGTCAAATATAGTGAATATTTGAACTAAAGAAATTAATTTTTCTAAATGTTCGGGATTTATTAGCCGAAAAAACTTTGATCATTTATTTAAATAAAAATATACCAATACTTTTACCTACACTATTTTTAAAAAGGAAAGAAAAGAGATGGATAAAACGGCCACTTATTTAAGTTACATTTGATGATATAATTGAAATGTTTGTGTGAAATTATATTTATTTCAATTTAGAAGAAAAATTGGTATTTTTTTTATTTATTTAAAAAAAATAAAAATAAAATACCTACAGGAAATTCTCATTTAAATATCTGTTTTTTTTTTTTTGTACAAGTAGAAATTTTCATTTTTCTCTCATTTTTATATTTATTGCTCAAAATTTAAAATTTTGGTATTTTATTTTATTCTTAAAAAAAAAAAAAAACACCAAAGAATTAATTTTTCGGCCAAAATAGAAGTTCAATTTTTACTCGTTTTTTACATTCCAAAAATTATGATTTTGGTATTTTATTTTTTTATTTATCAATGCACCAACAAATAGATATGATTAAAAAATAATCTAAAAAAAAGTTTTTTACAGACCTTAATAGAGAGAGCTTATTCATTTCTACTCGTTTTTCTACACTCAAAACCTCCATGACCTACTCAAAAATTATAATTTTACTATTTTATTTTTTTATACTTTAATGTATAAGAAGAAATGATTACAAGTTAAAAAAAAAATGAAGTATTTCTACAGGCTAAAATAGGGTGAACTGATAAAGTGATGTGATATCCCCCCCCCCCCCCACCAAGAATATATATATATATATATATATATATATATATATATATATATTTGGATAGAGCAGCCGAAATTTATAGAAGTCACTAATTTAATATAGAGAGGTCAAACTTTGCACTCTATCTCAAAATCAATTAGATTATCAAATCAAAATTTACAAAAAACTATACTAATTTGAAGGATTTTTAAATATCCAAGGATGGAATCGGAATCAGATATTTGAGAACCCCGAAAATTTTTATTATATTTAGGATCGACTAGAGCAGGAAGAAAAAAATTGTGTATTTTGAGTAGATAACCAAAGGAGAATAATTTTATTTCCTTAGAACTTACTCCACGGTATTATGGATAAAAAGAGAAAGGGTGAAAAAGTTTCTACACAGGGCTAAGATATCAAGAAAGACAGTCAAGTAATATATTTTATAATAAAAGAGGTATTTATTTGAAAAAATTCGAAAGTCTACCTTTGATCTGGCTAAAAAAATGTTGATCAAAATAAGAAACTCCAAGGACAGATATTTTATGTCGAAATGCGAATTTTAAATTGAAAATTAATTCATTACAAACTTTAATATAGATTATTAAAGCTTTTATTTAAGATGTTAAATATAAAATTAGACTACAGTGTATGTATGCTAAGTACTTTTGATTATAAAATTATTCCTTAAATTCATTTGTGTAGAATTATCAATTGCATCTGGAATGCTTGGAGGATTTTCATTATAATAATTATTCGAGAGAGAAGCGAATCTAAATATTGTATAGAAAATGGTGCTCAGTGGACGTAAATATCTTCAATCTTTTGGCTATGTCATAAAAATACATATTAGCCGCTAAAGTAACTTGAGTCTCTGGGTGGTAAAACATATTCATTAATAAAATAATATATTTTTTAAGGTAATAAAAAAAACATTGGGATGATGAGATTAAGAAAAGTTTTAGATTCAGAGAAGAAAGAGATATAATCGGATGGTAAAAGTAAACTCAACCAAAGAAAGCAAATTCTATTTATCAGATAAGGATTCTTTTTAAAGTGAAAATTTAATTTATTTTTTTGATTCATTATTTATAAAAGATATTTTTGAAAGGAAAAGCTTTTAATCCAAGCTGCTGAGTTTCATTCCATTAAATTTAAACTTTAAATCTTTTTATCACATTGAACAATTATATAGATATTGTGTGTCTTTGCAGAAGAGGAATTGTTTGTTTTAGATTTTCTTTTCTTTCAAAGGTGAAAAAATACTAACTTGAACCACAGTGAACTAGTTAGGTTGAAATAATTCTTTAAATAAATATAACAATAAGTTTCAAGTGAAAATAATTTCATCAAGATTCTCTATTCTAGCTGGTCCGGTAACAATAATTTGCCAACAAATCTTCCAAAAAATGCCAACCCTTCATACAACTTGTTCTCTTGAAATGTGAATCTTCTAGAAACATTGATTTATTACTTTTTGGTTTTTGTCGGACTACGATTAGTAAGCATACATAAAATTTTTGTTGATCATTCTTGCTTGTAGCCAGGGGCGTCTAATATGGGTCTGCAAATTGAGCTCAGTACCTACCCCAACGGCATCTAGACATCTAGATCTTAGTTAGAACCTGGGTTCAGAATTCTTCATTTCGGGACATTCTGGACAGAGTTTCTCAAAAATTAAAAGATAGAATTTTTAAAATTAAAGATTTTTTTTAGAAGCTAAATATAGCAATTTTTGGGTCTTTTAATTCTTACAAATTCAAAATTGCATACTCTAAAACTTGGGGGAGGGCATTTGGTTTCCCGGTAAGCCCCCCAGAAATAATTACTGGACCCACCCACTCCTGGTTGTATATGTAAACATTTTTTTATATTACCTAATTCATATCAACAACTATAAAACAAACATTTATTCAATTAACAGTTGGATTATAGTATTTCACATTTTTATGTTAGATTCAGGAGCGGACCGTGAATTTGTTCTGGGAGCATGGGCTAACACTATTTGGGGCCTACTTAATTGATCAAACTAATTGGGGTTTTGTCAAAAAACCGTTTTCTAAATACGATGTATACGGATAGGAAAACAATTATGACAATAAAATATTTTATTTATTTAATATCACTTAGATACACAAACAGCAACTGTAAAGCCGCTTCACACTACGCTGACGACACATGTTAACTCGTCTCGTCGTAGTGTGTTAACACGTCAGCGTCAGGCAGGGTGTGTACACTAGGCTGACGTGTTAGCTCGTCAGTTGTTCTTTGGTTGCTTATACAGACAAGAATACATCGTTGCGGAATGGATCGAAGACTTTTGGATGTTTTAGATGAGGAGGAAAAAGCGTGTATGGCTGCTCACCACTCAAGCAGAATATGGGTGCACCCTATAGTGGCCGACCAATTTACGGGGAGTTTCAACATCTGATGCCCCAGCTACTAGAAGACGAAGAACGATTTTTAATCTATTAAATAGGATGACCAAAGTACAATTCTATCAACTTTTAAATGGTTGGAGAAAAAATTAAAAAATCCAGCACTCAATTGAGAGTGTTTCAACAGTAGAAAGATTAGCAGTGTGTTTAAGGTAAGAAAAGACTACAATTTACCAATTAACATTTACTTTATTATCAAAATACTAAAAAAAGGGGGAGGCGGGAAGAGAGTTTAGGGGCAGGGGAGGGGTCTAGGGGGCGAAGTCTTCCGGAGAGCAAGAGGCCCGCCGAAGGCGGGTGTCGCAGCTAGTTTGAAAATAAACTACATCCTGTGAACTAGAATAAAAAAGTTGGACTATTTGAAAAAGATGACGAATGGAAAACAATATTATAATTTTGTCTTTATTTTATAATATTGTTACAAGAATATGCTATGATATTTTATTATAAAAAATGAATTAATATCTTCTAATCCATATTTCATCTTCAATATACAATTTATAATTTCTTATTTAGGTAAAATAAATATGCAATTTTTAGTCTTTATAGATATTAAATTTGAAGCTAGTTAAATAATTTTTACTTTATCCAATGCGAAGCATGGGAGAAAGTATTGGAATCGCTCTCGCGGCAAGCGCGACTTCAAAGGGTCCTCAGGTAAAGACTACGGAACCCATAGACTCAATTAAGGTCACAAATTGAAGTATTCAATGAGATTGAATTTTAGCACGTGACGGTTTTGCCAAAAATTACCTGGAATCTCGTCGAGAGGCCAAAAAGTGCCATTTTTTTTGGAAGTGCGTGAGGATGGATGTATGTATGTATGTTATCGTTTTTTTCGTCCACGATTTTTTTCACACCTTTGCGCTGATTGAAATGAAATTGAAAACCTACCATTAGTTTAACAAAATATAGCGCTGATTAGCTTTTGGTACATATCGGTCCACAAACATTAGTACTTTATTTCAGTACTTTTTTAGTTTTTTCTAAATATCTTGAAAATGACTTAACGAATTTTGATGAAATTTAATATCCTAATTAAGTACCTTGGGGACCATAACAAAGGTTAAATAAAGTTTTTAGTAAAATTATATTTTAAAGTACTTTATTCAAGAACAAATTAATATTTCAAATGAATTTGGATAAAGTTTAGCAACGATCCGTTGCAGTTTATTTATTAATGATTCAAAATTAACATTTATTGATTAAATATATATATCAAAAGTTAATTACATTTTTAAACACGTTATTATTAATAAGAATACGGAAAATGTTCTGCTCAAAATGAAAAATAGAAGTCTATTAGGGGCTGTACCATTTAATAATATTAAAATTCATATGTTTATGTCATTTAATGACTTTAATGTAGTTATCTCGTTCTCTACTCCGGTATTAATATTTAGCTCATGGATGGTTGATGAAATATTTATTTAATTAAATTTGCCGTGATGAGAAGTTGGTTGCACTTTGAGACAAAAGCCCTTGGAGGGGGAGTTTTTGAAGATCATGCTCTAGCGGAATAGGGATCTAATTAACTGTCTCAAGTGTCAAGTTGCCCTTCTCACAGGGCCTCATCATCATACAAACCGTTGCCAATGAAGATTTCGCGATGAGAAATCTTTTTCATTCCTAATATTTCCTTTTTATAGCCCCGGCTGCTCAAATCCCCCTCACCATTTCGCCTCCACGAACCCGCCATTCATCACTCATTTTGGTAATCCGACCGGCGCCTTCCTGCTGACATAATTAACCGAATTGCCTTGAGAGAATTTCAAATGTGTCATTTTCATATTTATTCCTGCTTGGTTATTATTTCATTTAATCCCTATTAAAGGTTCCCAAAAATCAATTTTCCGTCTCAGTTAATTTTAACTTGATTCCTGCTGGGAATACCTACATTTTTAAAAACTAAATAAATGTTTTTGCATTGGGAAGCACAAAAATATTTTCAAACATTTTTTTGTTTGTCCAAATTCAAACAGACGTCTGACTTCACGCCATTGATTCGACTTATTTTGTTATTATTATTGGGGGTTCAAAGGCGAATCGACTGCTAAGGTCATTAGTGCGTTTTTATCATTGAAAAAATTTACTATCTTTCCAAAATTATCTCATCACGGCTGTATAGAGAAGCCACAATATTATATGCAAATTCGAATAGGGCATATGTCTGAAAATTGAAAATGTTTAGGAATTAAAAAAAAAAAACTAATTATTTTCTAAAGTAGAGAAACATTTATAAAATTTATTTTTGAGTTACATTTGGGGAGAAGTAAAATTAATACCATAGTTGGTCCTTTTTCGAGCATAGTAGGCCCAGAGAAGCTTTTAGATTACATTTATATGAAAAAGAGTATTTGTCAAAATATGCGAAATGTGCCCTTTTCGAAATTGCATATTCAATTCAAAAATGAATTTAAAGGCCAAATATCATTCATATTAAGAGCGATGTTATAAAATTAAATAAATACAGTTCTTTATTAAAATATTCATAAAACGTTTATTAAATATTCAAACCATTTAAGGATAAATTTAACCTTTATCAATAAAAAATTGAAAAATTGATTGCTTTTTGAAAGAATAATAATGCAGCTATCAATTAACAATAAAATATCATAGTTCTTTTATTAAGGTAGTTCTTTCGCGATATCCACACAAAAAGTTTTAGCACTCTATACATATGAACAGTACAAAAATTTTAGGTTGTTTTTTTAACGTAACTGTACTTTTCACACTACTTACCCTCTTTATGAATGAATCGTTTCCAAGCGGTTGATCTTATATCCCTTCCCCCAAATTTTTTTTTTTTTTTTTTTTTTTTCAAAAAAAACTACGAGATAAATAATTTCAATTTTTTTTTTAAGTTATTCCAAAGTTATAAACAAATATTAGTTTGAAAAAAAATAATGATCATTTTCCCACCCTTTCCCAATCTAGCATTGGTAAAAAATTTCATTTTTAATTGCAATTATTTCATGGTTGGTGTGGTAAATCGTCTTCAAATTTTAACAGTGGGTTTATTATGCTTTTAATGACTTATATTCAAAGTTTCGAAGTTTCGTTTTTTTTGCATTTGTGAAAGAACTACCTTAATTTTTCATACATAAACCAATTTCCCACTTTTTCATTGATAAATGGAGAATTTCTTCCAAAACGTTTAAATGTGATGGTGCAATGGAAAAGGGCCATTATTTTCACTCTGGTCAAATCAAGCTAGATTTTATTCATAATCACTCATTTTTAGGATTCAGTTTAAAATCTAAAACGAGGTCCTATCCTATCTGTCTGTCCTTCTGTCAGTACATTGTATTATAGATAATAAACTAAATAAGATACAAACTTTAAATTTTCAAGTTATATGCATTTATTTTATTCGAAATAAAAAATGTATTATATGTACATTTAATCCAATTGTTATTTTAGGAGAACCGAATTTTTTATGTGGTAATAAATAAAAAAATATTGTACTCCTGACGATGAGTTAAGAGCTCTAAATATATAGAGTAAACTTAAAAAAATCTTTGTATTTTAATTTTTTCTCCTTGTGAAACACCACCAACTTCAACCTAATTTAATTATAAAAAAATATTGTTTTATCATGGGGTGTGAAAAATCCCTGTAAAGATCTCTCTTTAAGTAGAATAGGCTAAATTATTTAAATATATTGTGATTTAAATAACGATGTGAGAGAACCCCAAAGTGGTAATTTTTAAGTGATTTTGTACAGGCATCTCTATTTCTAGAGAATCAACTGAACAAAACGTTTTTTGTCCCACCTAAAAATTCCAAAAATTGACTTAGTTATGAATTTTTGATTATTTAAAAGTAAAAAACGTCGTTTTGGGTTATAGATGTTTGAATTTTGACAATTTTTAGCAGACAGAAATAAATAGGGCATTTCTTCTATTTTTACCCACGCTATTATTCTATTCCGAATGAAAATTTGCTGCTCAATTCAAATATGGTATGTAATCAAAAATTATACCCACATTTATACCATTCCTAAAAAAACTTGTCGGTGGAGTTAAGAGCCTTTTTCCCTTGCACAATCACATATATTGAATAAAAATTTTATTATTGTTTTTAATAAAGAATTCTATTATATACTCCCTCCGTCCCAAATTAGATGCTAGATTTGGTTCGAAAATTTTGATCCAAATTAGTTGCTTCATTTGGTTCGAGAATTGAGTTCCAATTTAAAAGCTGCATATTTCAATATTTTTTTCCCACTTTTCATAAATGTAGCATTTATTTTGGGACACATTTTTCGAACCAACATTTTGAAACTAATTTGGCTCGGATGTTCTACTTAAGGAGGGAGTACTTGTCAAGCTAATATTAATGATTGATACCATATCAACCTAAAATCTTTGAAAAATATTAAAACAAAATTATAAAATCATCAGTAACAATAATCAGTAGAAAAATATTCAAATGTAATAAGTAATTTGGGACGGAGGGAGTATAATAGAACAATCAATAATTTTGATTACTTCACCATTCAGGTCTACAAAAAAGCTCTAATAAGTGAACATCGAAAAAATTATATTTTTTGAGATAATAATTGTTTTGTCAAAATGTCTGTTAGTTAGCCTGTCTGGTTGTTAGTCTGTGCGTTACCAAATTTTTGTGGACGAACTAGCTCAAAAACTAGTGTGAATATCGAAACCAAATTTCACTCGTAGTTTTGGTCCATTGAGATTAAGAGCTGATTAGATTTTGCTGCATATCAACCCAAAATTAAGGGGGTGGAGTGGGGGTTAAAAATTAAAAATCTAGGCCATTTGAGAAAACTCAACCAAATTTTGTATACATAATCAGTGGGACCCCAGAAGTCGAAAAATGCAAAAACTAACCGCCCAAAATGAAGAGGGGTGGGGTGTAGGGTCAAAAAATTAAAATCTAGGCCCGAGTACCAAACTCAACCAAATTTTGGATACATAATCATTGGAACCCCAGAAGTCTAAAAATGCAAAAACTAATCCCCCTCCCCTACATGATTATAAATAATTTTATTAAATATTACATAAAAGTGAGGGGCCAGGTTGTATGGTAAAGTTAAGTGGATGGCAACATCAGAACACGTCAGCTTATTTCAAGATGCAATTATATATTTTTATTTACATTAAACAAATGACACATTCTTTAATTTTTTATAAATTCAACAACTCTGATACTTCCAGCAAAATGGTTTTAATTTAAATTCTTTAGTTTAGATATTTCTAATAACGTTTATTTTGAGGTTTCTTTTGAACTCATTACCAAATACCTTTATTTTTAAATTAAGTATTAAATAAAAGAATGAAAAATCGTCCTCGATTAGAATAGATTTTTTGAGAAAACACTTAAATTACTAAGCTTTTACGCATATTAAATGGAAATGTCATCCGCCTATTCAAAATGAAATATTTATAATTTGAACTTTGTTGTTATGATTCTTGAAAAGTTTCTCATTGCAAAAGTAGGGAAAAGTATCATCCATTTGTTGGCAATTTTGTTATTTTTTTTTTTTTTGCTGATGTCAACGGCATACCTAAATTTGTCAATATCCAGAATAAATTACCTTTATTCTTATTTTTCAAAACCTCAAAAGTGAATTTTTCTAATTTATTCTTCTTTCATATTATATTTTACTGCCATCGAGTTTTTTACGGTCAGAATCTTGGCAAGATTTCTTCTCTACTTTTAAGGTATAGTCTACAGGCAGGCAGGCAACGACAGTAAAACTTCGTTTCCACCCCCCAACCCCCACCACCACCCCCATTCACCACTCTCTCGTCCAAAAACGAATTTACGTCGTCGTCTGGTTCTTCGACTACCTACACCTACACTTACCTCTGAAATGTTGGAGTTCATTAGATTGAAAGTTGCGGTTGTACGGTGTACATGTTGGCACTCGGCACCAGGGTACACTTGAGTGCACCCCTAAACACAGCGGGTCGTTTCCCACCAGCAGCAAACAATTACACCAACTTTCCTCTCCACTCCTCGTTTTCATCTAAAAGATCTCCGCCTTAAAATAATGGCATATCTAACAATGGCCGAACAAAAACACACGGGACTAATTAACCACCCCTCGGCTATCTATTAAATTATTAAATAACTCTGCTTTAGGGCTGCATCGTAAACCACTTGCTCTCGCTAATTAACACCACACCTATTAGACATTTGCTGTATTTCATGCCTAGGGCTAATTTACGGGAATTTAACCCGAAACACTTGTCGACGCCATTAATCGCATTCTAACCGACGTTAACTTCTTTTATTAATTTATATAAATGTTTCTTTTATACTTTTCATTTCTATGCTTTAATTTAATTTTATTATTATTATTACTATTAATTTTTTTTTTTTTTTTTTATTAAACGAACACTTTTATTTAATCATTTCATTTATTTTAACAATAAAATTAAATAACCGAATCTTTTAAAAAGGCAATAAAGTCTGTATTTTCTCCTCTTTTATATATATTTTTTTCATTTTCCCACCCATAACCCGACTTTCATTTTTTTTATTATTATTTTTTTTTCTATTTTTCTCATACAAAGATGTAATCTGGGTGAACAAAGTCAGCTTCGAAGGATTGGAGGAAAGTGAAGGAATACAAAGAGTGAAATCAATAAAAAAAAATGTTTTCACAGAACGTTTATTATATTGTCCTCTGACATAAAATATCTGATAGAATTAACATATGATTTAATCAGGGTACTACAAAGAACACTAGAAATAACTAGGAGATAGCTAGGAAGGAAAATTTTACAAGACAAATATACAGAGAAAGGGCATTCTCTCCATAAATTGCAGCGTCCAGTCTAAAGAGTTTCCTGTTTAGGACTTTTCTGATAGAAATTATCTAGAAAAATCTCATATTTAATTTTTCTTTTTTTTTATATAAAATCTATATAAACCATATATTATATTTATATAATATGTGTTTATATAGATTTCCCTTGATTCAATTTGGTTTGATTTCTTTTAAAAATCACAACGGACAATCGATAGTGAAATGACATAACATATAAACACTTGGTAAACATTAAATTTGTTTGCTGTTTTTTCTGTGGAGACCCAGCATGAAAGTAATGTAAAAAATCCTTACAGTCATAATCAGGTATATATTATATTTATCCATTAAGAAAATGTGATTTTATTCAATTTAATCACATTAATTATCCTTTTGTATCAAAATAGAAATATTTTTTAATTGATTGGTGGAAATTAATCTTATATTTTTGTCAGACATTATCTAAAAAAGTTAGTACTTTTCTTTGAAGATACATGACGTTTCCGCTTTAGGCCTTATCCAATATTTCAATCCATTACCTTGAATAAGTCTAAAAATTGATTAAAAAACAAAAAAAAAAAAAAAAAAAAAAACACGCACACACTTTTACACGACTAATCAAGAAAGTAACATTTGTCGTCTTTGATTTATCTGGGGTAGGTTGATTTTCATTTTTTATTTATGGCCTTTTTTCCTAGGGCGTCCGCGGGAATTTTTCCATGGGGAATGGGCAGTAAGACCTCAATATATACTTATATAGTATATATGTAAGTTAAAATTCAGTGAATAAAATTCCAATTATATACATATATCAGTGGAGTGCGGTTCATGGATGCTGTGGATGCGGCGCATCCTTAAAAAAAATTAAAATTTCAAACATTTAGAGTACTTATTTTCATAAATATACTTCAAAATTTTAGGAGAATCTTTAAAATTATTATCCGTTTTTTAAAATATTTCTATAAAAAACATTTTTTTGTTTTGAAAACTATGTATATTGGTTCTTGAAATGAAATAAAATGGTTGCATAGTTTCAAGGGGCAATTAAAATGAATGATTTTCCGAAAAAAGTGAAGTAGAAGGTTTGAACTGCCTACCTGGTAGATTTATCTTCCAGTTCAAGCATGTGAAAGACAAGTCCAGACGAATAAAAATTGTTCTCGCCGAGGAACTATTAAAATAGTAATAATACAAAAAAGGAATAAATAAAGATGATTCGAGAACCTTTGGACTAATCTATTTCTAAGAATATCAGATCCGAAATAACTAAAAGTGCTATAGAGAAGTCATAGTTTGCATATAGAAATAGAATTAGGAAAAATTTAAAATTTTCTTATAAGACAGGCTGATCTATGTGAAAGATGGTCGATTTCCATCTCAGGGACCGTGGAGTTTAAATGACAAGCATTAATTTCTGACTCCTACCCTCCTCATATAAAGCAGTATCCGTTTGGAGCGAAGGTCCCAAAATATATTTTTAAAAAATCTAAGGTTAAATTTGAAAAATAACGAAAATGGTGCCGTATTCGATGAAATTTGTAAAAAAAAGCGAAAATTAAATTAAAATTTCAAAAAATGAAGGGTACTTTTTTGGACACCAACCACTGGTTGAAAAGTCACCAACCACCACTGACGTATATATATTTTAATAAAAACGAATATAAAAAAATACAATAAGGGTAAGTCTCTATCTATGCTTTGGTGAAGTTTGAATCACACATTAGCGAGCAAATTTTTTAAAATGTAAACATTTTCTTAGAGTCTTTTGGAAAATTAAGATCTTGGCACTTTCTCTTTAATTATTCTACTATTAGTTAATTATATAAAGTTAAAAAAACAACTAAAAATTAGCTTTTTGAAACATTCGGGTTTCTTTTTTTGCAATAAAATATATGATTGACCGACGAATTTACTTTGATATTTACTTTAAAAAATCACATAAATTCTATGTTTGGATGTAAACATAAGCAGTATTAATACAACGCATTGCCAAATCATACAAAAGTTATTAGTAGCTGATTTGAATAAATCAAACTAACTTTTGTATTTAATTATTTTTTTATAATTGTTTTTATTTCATACATTTACGGGTTTCATGCTATTTATTTTTTAATTCTATTATTTTTCATTTGTATTTTAACTTATTTGATTAAATATTAGATACTACACTTCATTTGACTCAACTAGAGCAAAAGGACCTCCTTAAAACATTTCAAAAATATCAGGGCTTGAAAGTCAGGGGCCTGCACGCCCTCCCCCGCCCTCACTGCGGACGCCCTTGGAAATAAGTAAATTTACTTCCCTTGTTTTTTTATGTTCCTATGTACTTTCACCTTGTCAACTCCCTCCCTAGCAACGAAAACGCCAGTATAAATTTTATTTATAATGAAAAGACAAAATCAAATTGTATTTTCAAAAGTTTTTAATACTTTTACTTTTATTTGTAATTCGTTCGTGGAGAATACAATCTTTTATTATTTGGAGCAAGAACTAATTTAGAAAATGTCATCAAAATTCTAATTCAAAAGGACATTAATAGAAAATTGCACAGATAGTTTTGCTTGGTCTCTGCTGAAAAATCATCAAACTACAACTCGTTTATGTTTCAACTATAAAAAAAATCATTATTATTAAAATTAAAATAGAAACAGTTTATTGAAAAATAAATAAATGATAAAAAACTATCCCAGAATTGCATACATTTTCCCTATTTTTTATTTAGAAATAATGTTACAACAGGCTAGAAATATATTATTTCCTTTAAGCTATCTTGAAAAATTCTCATATAAATATAATATCATAATTTGTTTCTGCGGATAGTTTTTTCATTTTGTTTTATGGACTGAATTAATTTCTACATCTCAGGGCACTTTACCAGAATAGCAGTCAAAAAAGTGTTGATTATTGTCTCTGCTATGATGCTTGGTTAGTAGTACACCCAAATACCACTCTTCATAACAGATCGTTGACATTTCGGGGAGGAGAGGGGGGGGGGGGAGGAATTAATATTTTTAATTATTTTTTTACCAAGCAACAGTTAATAACAATTATAAATAAATCCTTTCTCACTAAATAACAAATGAGGTAAAATTTAGGCCTAGATTTTTAATCTCTATCATCTCTTAAACTCTAAAAATAAATCAAAAATAATTTTCCAATAAAAAAGTAAGAATGATTTACAGATAACAGATTATGTCTATTGTAATTCAACCCAATGGAACAATTCACTTGAGTGTATTTAGTATCACTTTCAACCACGCTTACACTAGAGGCCATTCAACTCTATCTTCGCGATGTTCTTCTTAAGCTATCGCACACAGACATTGAAACACTCCTACACATTCATTCAGCCAAACTGTGAATTACATTACATTGCATGTTAATTCCATTCACTCGCAGAGACATTCATTTTACTTGCATACACAGATACTCAATCAGTCAGTATATACGGTACACAAACTCAGAGAGGTCATGTAAATCGAACTGGAATTTGCTGAGTGTGGCTTAGAAATATATATTTATGTGTATTTCTGAGTTGAGCTGAGCCTTGAGTCTTGTACTGACACGGACACTTGCTGGCTATCTTGAAGCCGCTGCAGCTGCCACTAATAAAAGAATCTCCAGTGCCAAGGGTCCAGTCCAACTGGCTTTTGCATGGCCATTCTCCTCGTCCGGAACACCTAGTCAATAAAAAAAAAGAAATCAAAACACCACAATGCAATGCAAGTTGAAATTGAATGAGAAATGAAAATCAATAATATCGCTTTTTAATCCTGTTAAAATAAAAACATAAATTTGTAACAGGAATAGCAGGAAATTGGACAAAGGTTAAAAACAGAAAGATTTTATTAAATTGGCCAGACGTTTTGTCAATTTATTTTGACTTTCTCAGTGGTCTATTTAAACACTCTTTATCAAAAAACAATTTAACTATACGACAAAACATCATCAATATTTTTTTAAATAGATTCCTGGATCCAATTAATCAACAATCTTGGACTTTTCTTAACAATTAAAAAATTCTTGATGAGATGGCATTTGTTAAAAAGTCCAAAATTGCTGATTAATTGGAGCCAGGAATGTATTTAAAAAAGATTAATAATGTTTTGTCGTATAGTGAAATTGTTTTTTGACAAAGAATTATTAAATGGGCCACTGAGGAAGTCAAAATATATTGACAAAACTTCTGGCCCATTTAATAAAAACTATGTGCTTTTAATTTTTGTCCAATTCCCTGCTATTCCTGTAACAAATTTATTATAGACGCTAATGATACAACATTATATAATAAAACTTCTTATAGGAAAATATAATTAGTACAGATTAAAAAAGTAAAAATCAAATAAATCAAAACCATTTTTATTTAATATTCAAAAATAAATATATAAATAAATAAAGATAGTTTCAATAATAACAAGAATTTTTAAGGATTGTAAATTAAATTTAATAAAGAAATTAGAAGAAACCTAAAGGGAGGGGAAGAAGAAAGAGGAATCAAGATAGATAGATAAGAAGGATGAAAAAGAATTTTGTTAAGTGAGAATGGTGTGGATTCTTGGTGAAAAATTTTAAATAAAGTAAAGAAAATTTTGCAAATTTTTTAAAATTTTCTTTACTTTATGATGAAGAAGAAGTTGAACGCAACATGAATTGATTCTAAAGACTTCAGTATTAAAATTGAGGAGGAAACTCGCGAGTCGGGGAAGAAGAAAAATCCAAGGAGTGAAGAGAGAAGACAGGAAGAACAGATGAGAAAGGAAGACAATGAAAATACAATATGAATTAAGATAAAGTAAATTAATTAATTTGTAAAGTAATTTGTTTTTTGTTTATAAAATAATGGTGTAAAAATGCCAATATTGTATAAATCCAAAACCCAAATAGGGTGCGGATGGGATTACATACCTAAATCTACTCTTATTAAACGAGCAAAAATTGTTTATATATATATATATTTGTATCTTAGTTCTATTTCGAAAACGGCTCTACCTATTTTGATGAAACCAACTCTATTTACAAGTTTTGAGGGTGAGAAAGCGATCTGGCTAGGTCTGGACATCAACAAATTTCATCTTAATTGATCTTTTCTTAATTAAAGTAATTATTTATAATTGAAAAGTTTTTGTTTTGCCGAGAGTAGCAGAGTTGTTGATTCACAAAGAGAAACAAAGAGGTTGTCCTCTGCTTGATGCAAATAAACATATACACATATATCTCAAGATGATATATCTGTATATATATTATTTATTTGTTTGAGACTATAGTTTCGAAGACTTGGTCTTCATCATCAGTCTTTCTTCAATTATAAATGTTTTTCATGGAGTCAATATCATATGGATATTGAAAACTTGGTGTTCTTTCGTCACTGCTGGAGGGCTAGGAACTAATAAAGACACTCTATCTGGGCTCACATTCAAATATAACAATATGTTTCCCTTTCTCCTTTCTTCTTAGAAAGGAGGAATTTTTTCCTTTTTTTTCTTTCTTTTTTATCTTTTGTTAGCAAACATCTTAAGTAGATTACTATTGGATAGTTCAATTTGATTGTTTAAACAGAGTTCAGAATTTCTATTGAATGACTTCAAAATTTCTAAAGATTCGATTGCGCTAATCAATTTCGGGTTCTTTTCTCCTTTTATTAATCTAATACCTTCTGGGAAGGAGTGATTGTTTGAATTTAAATGTTCTGCAAAAGAATTTTCGTACTTTTTATTTTTATAATCTCTTATGTGTTCATTTAGTCGAATTTTCAACGACGAAAGAACACCAAGTTTTCAATATCCATATGATATTGACTCCATGAAAAACATTTATAATTGAAGAAAGACTGATGATGAAGACCAAGTCTTCGAAACTATAGTCTCAAACAAATAAATAATATATATACAGATATATCATCTTGAGATATATGTGTATATGTTTATTTGCATCAAGCAGAGGACAACCTCTTTGTTTCTCTTTGTAATTATTTATAGATGAAAATCTCAATAAAAAAGTTTGTTTACATTTTTTTCAATTTTTTTTTATTAATTGGTTTTTTAATTTTAAAACCCACAAATACTTTATACCAAATATTGTTATATATTAGAATTTTCCAATTTAATTGATTATAAATTCGAGTATTAAATCCCACAAAGAGTTAATAAGAAATATGATTATATATTAGAATTTGCCAATTTAATTGATTATTATATAAATCGATAAATTGCTATTTAATTAAAAAAATAATTATGCGGAATTTATTTATATACCTATATACCGGGTGAGTTTTTTTATCTTGAGACAGTCTTATAACTCAAAAACAGTGCATTATATGAAAAAAAGTTTCAAATAAAAGGTTATTTATACCGAGGGGGAAACTTAACTACACTATTGTTTGTGGACCTAGAACAAGCTTTCAAAGGTTTTTAAGGTCAATTTCTGTTTTTTAAATACCTATATATTTCTTTACGGATCCTTAATCTGCAAAAAAACTGAACAATTTTCAGAAGAACTATTTTTTTATCCGACATCAAATAAACAAAATATTTAATCAAATAGATCTCAAAAAAATTTCTAATAATTATTTTTTAACAATTATTCAACTTAATTATCAAAAAATAATGTTTTTGGGTTATAAGACTGTCTCAAGATAAAAAACTCACCCGGTATATACATACTCTGTGGGCCACTAGAAAATTAGAAATGCAAAAACTGGGGGGTAGGGGTGGGTGGTGCAGGAGGTGGGGTGCGGAGTTGGTGGAGTGGCGGGTTAGGGGTCAAGGGGGCATAGCGGAGGCGGTATGGTATGGGGGTGGTTGTCCAGGGGGCCAGGGGCGTAGCGGGTCTGGTATGGGGGTGAGGTGCCGGGGTGGTGTGCAGTGACGGATGGTTTTTATCAGAATTTTAATTTAAAAATAAAATTAATATATAACTTTTAACTGGAGCAAAAAGTTGCCGAGCATCGCTCGGTGGCTCCAGGTACTAATATAAATAACAAGATTTTTAAATCAAGCGGCCAGTTTGGAAGATTATAAATTTGGAAATTCCTCATATTTTAAAAATACCACAGCTAATACCTCTAATAAATTAACAAATAAATTAAATTTATTGTTTATAACGACCAAAGATTAGTTTATTTAATTACTTTATTTTTTTCTCGTTAAATGATTTTCTTAAATCTTTTAAAAGCAAACAACCGAGATTATTATCATCAGACAAATAGGAAAGGAAAAAAAAAGAAATCATACAAATGGAAATCTTAATGAGGAACAAACAAGTAAAAACTCATTTATTTAATAAAAAGCTTAAGGATGTTTTCTTTCCAAGAGGGGGATGTTAATGACGTACTGTGGCTGTGCGGCGCCGTGGGCCCCATCACAGGGGCCAGCTGCGGCGTGTCCTCGCTAAGCTCAATTTCATGGGTTCTTCGGTCCAGATGAAACAGAGTAGACAGGCATCGAAGTCGCAGTTTACCATCTTTGAACATTGTCGAGGAAGCCTCGACTTCAAGTGTGACTCCTAATCTCTCTAGGCCGCCGCCGCCGGCGTCGAGCTCTACAGGCCCTGGTGTCTGGCGACTTTGGGGCCAATGGGTTAACTGCGAGCAAACAAAACAGATAAACTTAGTCATTTAAATACAAAATGTTTTGCCAAGTAAATAATTAAGAACTCCAGCTTAGATAGTTTCTCAAGAGCAATCAATTATCTGGAACATGAGTCCAAAAAAGTATCCATTTAATAATAATTTAATTTCTCATGATAATATATGTTTATCTTTTTATTATGAAGGGTTAGGGTCATGGGCGTAGTTAGGAGGGAGCAAGGGGGCAGTGCCCCCCCCCCTCCCCCTAAAAAACTCATTGCCCTTCCTAGGAAAATCGAAACTCCTCATTACGAGCCATCACTTTTTTTAGCTACTTCCAAAATTTGTCAATTCTATAAAAAAGTTAGTTGAATTTTCTAGGGGGCACTGCCTCCCCCCCCCCTTCCAAGTACGTCCATAACTAAGTAAACTATTGGTTATCTGCGAGACTAATAGGAGAAAAATAAGAAAAAAATAGACTAATGACCAAACAACAACAAATAAAAATATGTATATCTTTTAATAAAAAATAGGCTAAAACGAAGATCAGATGCCCTCTGTCAAAAAACAACTTGAACAGGTTCGGTTTATGATCTCAGTTCGATTAGATATAAAATGCGTACCCAAACAAACCTTGTAAGTTTCGGTTAAGATATATTAAGTTGGGCTCGGTTCTTTGGTTCGTATACCTTCATTTCGGGCTGGCATTTAGGCGTTATCCAACATAACCGCCTAAATGCCAGCCCGAAATGAAGGTATACGAACCGAAGAACCGAGCCCAACTGAATACTATATCTTAACCGAACCGGCAAGGACTTTCACTTATTCGAATTTTTGCTTCTATATCGTGCCTAGATTAAAGATGTTTTTTTACAGGAGGCATCTGAGCTTCTGTTTTACTCATGACTGCCCATGTTGTTTTCAGAGTGCAAATGATCTTCTCTTTTACCAAAAAAATATTATATTTAATAACATTTTATTCATAAGTTTCATATTGTATATGAACAGTTTTAAAATTGTAATTACATTACAAGTTGACTCTGCGAGAGTATCGTGAACTAATTCTCCTGGTTCAATGTAGTTTTTTAACAACTGAAGAAAGGGTTAGTTTTCAACATCAAAATCTGTAATTTGTTATTAAAGAAATAAGTCAGCTTTTTAAGACAGTTGTCCTGAAGATTTCATTCTCATTTATAATTTTGATCTATTATACGATAAGATGTAACGCCATAAGAGAAGATACATTATTTTTTATTCCCTCTACAATATTGGAATATCTTTTAACTCGTCAATGATTGATTTTAGACATTTCTCTCATATAAACTTTTCTAATGGAAATCAAATGTACTTTAATAAAGGTTCTTAAATAAATTTGTCTACCTCAAATGGTTAGGAAGTAATGGTGAAATTTAGATAAATACTCCCTACAAAACTCATTGCCCCCCCCCCCCGCCCCCGGCTGGGGCCGGGGAGAGCGTAAGGGTTACGAGGCATTACTTATGTATTTCTCATTAAATCATTTAGTTATTTCCAAAATTTGTCAATTCTACTAAAAAGTTAGTGAACTCTAATCGGATTATCGAAATTGAAACCTTGTGTTGGCTAATCAATATAAATATATATTAATTTTAACATAACTCGACCCCCTGAATACTCAGAAAGCTGTTTCTTTTTTTAAGTATTAGAGAACAAAAATAATTTTTTAACCAAAATTCTCATAAACACTCTTAAAAGTAAGTTTTCTTGAAAAGATCATTTAATTAAACTCTGTTGTTAGCAGAAGGCTCAAATGTGATGGTACAAAGGAAAATGGCCCTTATCTAAGACCCTGGTCAAAATCGAGATAATTCTTGAGGTTGACCAGGAGGACGGGAAACTATTATTAAGTAAGAAATAGTTAAAAATCTCTACTAATCGAATTTTTAAAAATTCGGGAACATTTTTAATCATCGAATATGTTACCAAGTCAAGTCCTGATGCTGAGTCTCGTTTGGAATTTAGGGCATTTAAAAATTCTTGAAAACCAATTTTGTCTGCCAAAAATTGATTTTGACTAGTTTTCCATCTCCAAAAAATTAATTTTATTTACAGCAGTGGGCGGGCCAATGGCATCAAAAAACTCTTCACATATATCATCAGGTGGGGACGAATGTATATTCTTAAATAATCTGATTTGTTTCCACACCAGATTATTCGGGGTATTTTTGTCTATACTGGAACAAAATTCTCTCCATTTTGTTCTTTTCGTTTATTTGAGTCTTTTTTATAAGGCTTTCTATTTTTTTTAAAGCCATAAAATTCCCAAAATTCATATTCCTCAGGAATATTTTATAGGTTTTCTTTCTTTCTTTAACAAGTTTTGTGCACTCCTGATCCCACCACACCGGGGAAGGTCGACAATGATCAGTATTGGTATGCGCCTGGGGACTGGAAAGGGATGCTGCATTTTGCATTGAATCTATAATCAAGTCATAATCAGATGGCCTGATGTCACCATCTTCGAAACTTAATTGGTTAAAAGATTGATTGTAAATCGACCAATCAATCTTACGAGGATTAAAGCCCTTTTTTAAAAACGAGATTTTATTCAAAGTTGGACAATTCACCTTGATAAGAATACCAAAATGATCACTTCCCAGAGGCTCGTCCATGACGGACCAAGACAACAGTGGACTAATGGAAGGGGTAGCTATTGTGAGATCAACCGGAGAAGTCTTTCTAAACGGATGTGGCAACATTGTATTGCTACCATCATTTAAAATCACTAGGGAATCCTGATCAAAATTTTCAAGAAGTTTTTTCTCGGCATGGTCTTCAAAAGTACATCCCCATGAAGGGGAGTGGGCATTGAAGTCCCCGGATATAATAGTATCTCCAGCCACCTGGCTCATTAATCTTTGCCAATCGTTATTATTTATAATTGTCCCTGGAGGTGCATAAATTGATAATAAATTTATTTTATTTTTATTAGGAAGTACTATTTCAACCCCTAACACTTCGAAATTAAAATGAAAAGTATTTAAATTAATAATTTGACTCTGAATAGAATTCTTAACAAAGATAGCGACACAGCCGCCAACGCCGACGTCCCTATCTTTTCGATAAACTTCGAATGTAGGTTTAAACAATTTTTTTGATGGCATCAGCCAAAGGGAAAACAAATATATGTCAGCAAAAATCAAAGTACGAATATATAAGACCTACGTACGTCCAGTGCTAACATATGCAGCAGAAACCAGAGCATCAACAATTGCCACCCAACAACTACTCCGAACAACAGAGATTAGAATAATAAGGGCTATACATGAGAAAACATTAAGGGATAGAATCCGCAGCAAAGATCTAAGAGAACTAAGCAAAATCCAGGATATAGTAGAACGGATCGATGTGAGAAAGAGAGGATGGGGGGAACATGTGGAACGAATGACGGATGACCGCCTTGCAAAAATCGTGAAGGAAAATCACCCACGTGGCACACGGAGGAGAGCTTTATTCTTTTTTTCTTACTGGAAGAACAGGAGAAAGCCTATAGAGAAGATGATGAAGAAGAAGAATTTCCATATAATGGATATGTGTGATGTGCCTTTGTTGTAATTTTATTTATATTTTTTTTCATATAAAAGATTTTATTTTCTATTTTTAAATAAAAAATATATTATTAATTTTTGATTAAATTCGATTATTATTTTTCAATTTTTAAAAATAGGTTTTTATAATCTAATGCCACTAGGGGCTATATGCTTTTCTGCGTGACATATATACTAAATATCAGAAGGATTTCATCTCTAAGTCTAAGCTATCTGCCCGGAATGCAAGTTTGAGTCTCGGATTCGACTCCTGATTCCTTGGGACATGAAATATTACATATCTAATTGATCTTTGATTCTTAGTTGTTTTATAATATTTTGGAGAAAAAATATAGCTTATGGGAACGTTATACTAGTTTATATTAAAAAAAATATATTTATATTTTAAAAAATGAAAAATTGACTTTCTTTAATTTTAATATGAAATAGATTGTATATTATTTTACTTGATGAAATACTGTAATCGTGCATCAAAAACCTTTTTTTTTTGTTAAGAATTTTCGAAATATCTCTAAAACGGCTGAACTATTTTGATTAAAAAAAAATTGAACGAATTTACATCTACTTTATTGTGTAGTGAACATTGAAAAATTTATATTTTAATAGATATTAAATACTTTGCCAAATTGTGTGTACAGTGTACACTCCAGCTCAATAACGAATAAAGATATCAAATCGAAATTTTATATTGAGATTAAGAGCTGAAATGATTTTAGTTGAAACTGGGCCAAAAATTTTAAGGGGACCTTTATAAAACTTGTAATCTTTGTCCTATTTGGATAAAATTTTGCACAGTTAGCCCTTATGGCTTTCGGGGACTATAAAATGATCGAGGTATGGTAGATGTAAGGTAAAGTCATGAGATGGCCTCTTTTTTTTCATTAAAATTTTAAAATTGCGGTCCTCGCAGCTATATATTTATATGTAACCAAAAGAATAAATCAAAATGAAAATAAACAAGAATAAAACCAAGGTCCTAGTATGTACAAAAAAAAAAACGAGACAGGAATGCATCAAAATTAACCAAGAAAACCTAGAAGGAGTTAAGGAATTCCGCTACCTAGGAAGTAAAATAACATGGGATGGGAGGAGCGAAAACGAAATTAAATCAAGAATTGCCCAAGCAAAAATCGGGTTTAATCCAAAACAAAAACTACTATGCTCCTCCTCAATCAGCTTAGAAAACAGGAAGTTGCTATTGAAGACATACAGTATGTATGGAGCATAGCCATGTACGGGTGTGAAACCTGGACAATTAGAGAAGCGGAGAGAAAGAGATTAGAGGCTTTCGAAATGTGGTGCTACAGAAGAATGATGAATATCAAATGGATGGATAAAATTACAAATGAAGAAGTTCTTGGAAGAATCGGAGAAAGAAGAACCTTGTGGAAGCGTCTGAAGAAGAGAAGAGGTCAGATGATGGGGCACACTCTGAGACATGGGGGACTGCTTAGGGATATCTTGGAGGGGGAGGTGGGAAAGAAAAGGGGAAGACCCAGATTAGAATATTTCAACCAAATAATTGGGGATATGGGATGCCAGACATTTAGAGAGGTCAAACAGCTGGCGGGGGACAGAGTCGAGCGGAGACGGATTGTTGCTTCAGCCGTTTTTTAGATATTTTGAAAAAACGAAACAAAAAAAGACTTTTTTATCCACGGTTACAATACTTGACTGTACCCTGCATGTTAAAGCAAAAAAGTTGAAAATTTACAACTAGTGCTAGGAATTGTAGATTAACTAGATACTAGACATAAGGCGACAATTTTTTCAAAAAATTTGAGTTTTTTAATTCTAGATCTTGGTTTTCTAAAAGAGTATTAAATTAAAAACTTTTAAAATTCATTGCCTATTTAAAGATGTTACAATTTAAAAAAAATCATTTGACTCAAACGACACAAAAGTATGAATGAATCGTAATCATGGGAATAGATTCACACCTATGACTATAGGTAATAATTTCTCTCCTAGCTCTCATTTTTAAAAGTCAGGCCATCAATTTTGATTTCAACCAAATCGTAAAAATTTCAAAATGCTTATGTTTACATAATTGAAAATGATAATTTTGACTAAAGTCTTGGGATTCTCTCATTTAAAAAATTGATAGACAAGTCATAAATATGTGATAGTAAGGAAAAAAGAGATTTCAAATGAAATATTTCTTAAAAAAAAAAAAAATAAATAAAAAAAAAATTCATTTAAAAATATTGCTGTAATGTTTTAGAATGGGGTGGATGAATGAATCTAAGAGTCAACAACAGGGAAACTTTTTTTAACTAATTTCAATTTGCAAATGAAAAAATCCTATGATATATGAAAGCATTTAATAATCAAATGGATCTATTTTTGTTTCTCTCTCTGAAATAACCATAATCAATATGGCAAACTAAAAAAAGAGGTGAGAAGTTAATGAATAACTTCACAAAGCATAATTTATTATTTTTTAAATCTATTAATTATTTTTAACGTCAATGTTTTAGAAATAAAATCTTTTTGTCTGATATGGAAGATACTTTATGAAAATATAATTTTTTAAATAATAGCTATGCGAAATTTTACAGAGATTGGTAAGTTCCTAGAATCTATCATCAACAAACTTTCAGTGACATTCTTTCATCTTTTTATATTCTCTTTCTATATAACATTATGCTTCTCTTAAAAATAGATATTCTCTCATTTAAAAAATTATATATATATATATTTGTTTGATTCGATGATCTATTGATAAAAGCACATAATGATCTCTCTGACAAATATTCTCTCTCCAAACGCACACTGAATGAAATAACTTGAAAAACTTTTTTATGCGATCGAAGTGGTGCTCCTCAAAAATGCAGCCCCTATAGGTCTTGTCAGAACGACCATTGCATTAGTGAAAAGAAGAGGAGAGAGTGATCAGAAAAAGAATGAGGATGAAGGTGTCTGCGCACTCGGGTTTTAAGGAATTGTAAGAATTGCGAAAGAGAGATAGGGGTGAAAGGGTTCGGCACTTCTCAAATTTGACTGCGAAGAGATTTTGTGAGTTGACGAATCATTTGTTACGTGCAAAGCAGGAGGATATTATTTATTTAATCTAACTGAAACACATAGCCTGATAATATCATTTATTATTTATAAAAGGAAAGGGCAGAGAGCATTCTTTGATAGACCAGAAAATTTATTACTCTGATAAAACATTTCTGAACTACATCCAAGATAGTAAGAGAATGCTTGAAATTCTTCTTCACGGATGTGAGCCATATTCAAGACAGGGGTGGATTTGGTCCTTGTAGGTGGTGAGAAGTTACAAAGTCGTAAAAATAAATAAATAAATGTGGACTAAATAGAAAACTGAGCTTTCTTGAGGCAGATTTGATTATTATTTTCCCCCCACAAATTATATTAGGCAAATCTCTTCTTGTTAATGTCCTAAATAACAGGGGTGCCCACAGGGAGAGGGGGTTAAGATGCAGAGTGGGTCATTGAAATTTATGGGGGTGGGGGTTGAAAATTGTTGCAAAATTAGCATTACATATATACTAAAAATAAAAAAGGGTCAAGTTAATAACTTCAAACACAAGTAATAAAAACCTATTCTAATTCTATAGAAGTGAATAAAATTAATGTACAAGGGAGGGGATTACTTTTCAAGAAAATGGGCAGGGGGGTGAGTCATAAAGCTAGGGGATGGGCACCCCTGTAAATAATGAAACTTATACAACAATGATTTACAACTCATTTATTGGTTTTTCCATCATTGAATTTGGAAAATATTGGGTGTATTGGGTAGTTTTTGATTATGGTTAACATCTATCTCTCGCCCTTAAGTGTCGGCAGGACATTTAACATCATAAATAAATTTGAAAGAATCTTAAGATTTCTGATGGACTTCTAAAATCAAAAAAATGGTTATATAATATGTAGATTATTTTATGCAAGGCATGCAAGATGGTGCAAGCATGGCCCTTGCATCAAATTTCGGGCCCGGGGCCCTAAAACTGAACCGGGCCTCTTATTATGGAATATAGTAAGTATGTGTTTTTTATGAAGTGGAAAAAGTTGGCCACCCTACGCATTTTTTTTCTAACATACCCCCTTAAAAAAACATGTCACACGCGGACCCCGGGCCACTCATGTGCACTTGGATCCCCCATGTGGGGGCTATGGGTGCAAGATATAAAAGTAAGAACTCGAATGGATTCTAAATAAAAATTAATTTTTAAAGAGATCGATTAATTAATATTAAGAAAAGTTAGTTATAAATCTTAAAACTTTAAAACTCATTGTCTTATCATTCAATCATTATTAACAAAGTTCCTGTCATTAATTGTTATTTTAATTATTATCTAATATTATATTAAACATTCCACTTACGGTCTCTTCAGTTAAATTCCATAGAGGAAATTTTCCGTCTAAATTAATACCAACTACAAATTTACACTTGATTACGATTTTGTAAATTCAAAATTAGATTAATTTAGTAACTAAATTATACGTGATTCAAATTGAAATAACCATTTAGATAGAATTAAAAAGTAATAGCAAAATATGATAGAATATTTTGGAGTAATTATTAAAATGCTTTGTTTAATATAAATACCAGAATGTCAAATTAGATTAAAAAAATTAATATTATAATTTGTTTGATAAATTTTCAATAAATTATATTTTATACATAAAAGAGAATAATTATAATTTCTCTTTTAAAATAATCTAAATTCACTAAAAACAAATTAATAATTAACTAAGCCATATTTTATGGAAATTTTCCCACTTTATGATTTATTTTTGGCCCCAGAGAGCAGTTGTGGTAGCCTCAATCAAGGCCGGCGCAAGGCAGGTTCAGTGAGTTCGCCGGAACCCGGCCCCGCGTTTTGAGAGGCCTCGCGGTCTACCAAAATTACCCAATTAAAAAACACCGATTTTGATTAACATTTTACAGAATGATGATGATAACATTAGAATCCAGTTTGATATGTAGCTGTTGCACAAAATTATAAGTGCTAGAGCTACTCTTTTATTAATTTACTCCAATAATTATAGTTTCAATTATTTATTTAAATCACACATGATTAATTATAATTATTTATTGAAACAATAATTACAATATAAATACAACGTTTCGATCGAATTATTCTGCGATCGTTCTCAAGTATGAGCACCTACTTCGATTATAGGTTAACTCCGATTATAGGGTCGACTTATTTTTATTATTATCTGTTTTGGTTGATTTTCTTATTACCTATATGTATTTTTGCTTCGTAGATATTTATTGTGTGTTTTGAATATGGTATATGATTTGCCGGAGGTTTTGTTTTTCTGTTGTTCTCTGTTTGCTATATTGTTGATTTTGATTTTTTGTTGTTGTTTCTTTGTCTTTGTTTTTTGTTTTGTTCCTCTATTTTTCTTCATTTCTTAATGTATAGAAGAGTGAAGATGGAATTGAAGAAAGAAGAAAGAAGTCAAGAACTCGGTGGCACTAATGACCTTAGTAGTTGATATGCCATGTATTGTGTAAAATAAATAAAATAAATTATAATTATTTATTGAAACAATAATTACAATACAAATACAACGTTTCGATCGACTTATTCTGCGATCGTTCTCAAGTATGAGCACCTACTCCGATTATAGGTTAACTCCGATTATAGGGTGCTCATACTTGAGAACGATCGCAGAATAAGTCGATCGAAACGTTGTATTTATATTGTAATTATTGTTTCAATAAATAATTATAATTAATCATGTGTGATTTAAATAAAAATTCAAACTTTAATCACAAAAATAAAAGCTTCAAAAGCTTCATTACTAATAAACATTAATCCAATAATAATTAATAGAAAATCAATGGAGATTTATTGGTTTCTTTGCGCAAGCTCTTTTACTTTTGGAGTGAACCAGGGCGTTGATTTCTTGACGTCGTTTATATTAACCGTGTGGTTCCCGAGGGTTTCTTCTGCAGTTTTATTAATACATATCTGAATTTTCTTCCAGATGGCGTCGGGAGGATCATTCGACCCCATCATTAATTCTCCAAGTCTCTCAAATAGCCTTTTATTATAAAGATATTTTGTGCTTTCGTTTTCGAAGGCTTCTATGTTGAATTTTGAAACGAAAACTGGTTTGGCTCTCTTCACTATCTGGGCAGATGCACGAATTTTCACAATTACAAGTTTATGGCCCCCCATGGTTTTTCAACTTATCGTGGTGGGGGGGGGGGGGCTTGTGTGCTTCAATGAGTATTTGGGCCATGCCGGCGGTAGCGTAGCTACTGGTAGGGCCTCCCAATCAGGACGGGCCAAATACAAGGAGCCAGACTAAGAAAAACCCTGGTCCTCCAGGTTGGGGGTTTGGGAGTTGGGTTAGCAGCCCGCACCAGTAAAAAAAAAAACCGAAAGTTCATAGCAGCAATAAGAATATGAAAATTAATTTGTTTAAATTCATAAAAACTACAATATAATTAAATATATAAAATCAAAAAAAATTTAGCAGTTCCTAGGGTGTAACTCCAGGCGGGTGCTAATTAGTATTTGAGATACATTAAATCTTTAGATTTTTAGGTCTCTTTGAAGTCTGGTGTGTATACAAAAATCTGTCTTACGAATTTGGAGCTTTTTGGTAGGTTTTTATTAGTTCTTTTTTGTCTCTTTTGGGGAGGGGGGTTTGTTAACTCTTCTTTACATTTAGAGATAGGAAAAGTAAGGGTTGGTTTTGAAATTAGGCTGGAATAAGGAAATCTCTGCCTTGCTAAGGTAAATATATTGTTTATTTTTAATTTTTTTTTTTTTTTTTAGATGATTTGGTTGAAAGGGGTAGTCAATCCAGGGTTGGGACTAGAAGTATAGGTGTTGAAACCCGTGGTCATTTTTGTTATGACGATGATTCAGATGGTTATTTAGATTAATATGTAGGTTTGCATTCATTTGTAGGATCTGACATTGATTTATGGAATAGTCTATTTATTACTACTTGGGATTATAGTCCTCTGTCTCCTAAGATTAAATCAATTATAAATTTTGTCAAGTCCTAAAGTCCTAGAGTTGTACAAAATTTTATTTAGTTCTCACAAGCAGAGATTAGCTGAGGTAGAGAGAGGTCATACCATCCTTGTTAAGGTTTTGACCAGGTTTCCTTAACAACTTATGGCAAATGCCGGGATGGCTAATGCGTCGCTTGCTCCTGGTATCGGGTTTTTGCGCGAAATTTTTAAATTACTTTTTGTCTTACTTTTTTCTATGGTCATGTTATTTGTTAATGAGCATACATTTTTCTTTTTTTTGTACTTGTTTATTATTTGTTAAATTGTTGTAGTTAATTTGTATTGATGTTTGTTAATGTATTGTATCTAGATTGTATTGATGTTTGGAGGACCTAGCCTCCAAGGACTTGTGCATCTAAGCAGGTCGAGGAATAAAGATTTATTTATAATTAAATGTGTGTGTTTTGAATAGATTGTGCCCCCTCTGCCCGCCTCTCCACTTGCAATTTTTCTTAGTTCTAGTCCCGTTTTTCCTCTCCGCACGGTGAACGCTTGCCTCCCATCAGACGCCAGTAATCTGAGTGTCTCCCACCCGCTCAAGCAAAAGTAATTAAAATAACAAATAAACTGATCACATAGGTAAATTATACACCCTAATCAACTTCAATTAATGCAATCATTCTCTATCGCTATGAGGAGAAGATTATTTTGAGTGTGAGGTCCGAACTATTTGTGCTCTCACACTTATTCTATCCATCCGCAACAATAATTGTAATGTTTTTTTAAGTCTCTTGAATAATATTATTTCAAATACAAGCAATGTTTTTATATTTTAACATTTCATTTATTCATTCAACTTATATTAATAGAAATAATATAATCTCTTCATAATTTTAGATTGAATTTGAAATAATTCAGTTTTTTAAATCTAAACGAATCAAATTTTTTATTCTAAAATCAATATTTAACTTTAGACACCCCTCTTCATTTTGAAATGAACCCGCCTTCTCTTCATATAAGACAAATCTTAATCAATTTTTTTGAAAATTTTTAATATTTTGTTATATTAAAGTGTATTTTTTTTTTATTTTCCAGGTGAAACCGCCCGGTACCGGTGTAAGAGTTTCATCTTCATCTGAGTGAGTTCTTCATGGATATTCTTCTCCTCTCTTCACCGGTAAGTAAACAATATGCATTTTTTTGTTTTATAGTGATAAATGAATCACATAGCTTAAAATGCTTAAAATTCTTCTTATTCGCCTATTATTATTATTTTAGTTTTTAACTATTTAAAAAAACTTTACATTTTAATATTTATTAAACAAAGGTAAAGTCAAGGAAGTGATTAATGTACTTATCTTGAAAATTGTCCAACTCAGTCAAACTAGCTTATGGTAAACACACATGTCAGGTGTATAGTATGACACTTGTGCACATCTGTTGTCTGTTGTCCTGAGTGTCACTTCACTATTCAACAGAATTGAATTCAATAGTTCGCTGGTTTGAGTTGACACAAACTAATATCTCTTATCATTCGTAAACAGTTTCAGAGCTATAGAAGCTGAAATAACATGAATAAATTAGACAGTTTTAACTAATTTCATAATTTAACCAAGGGCAGTTTAACCCTGAAAAATCTTCCATATCATCAACCTGACTGCTAAAGAAAAGTAATTAATTATATCTAAGTTATTAGTTCTTTGAATAGATTCTAATATACTGGCCGAAACTTCACTAAAGATTTATTATTATCCTAGTAGGTATATCGTTAAATTGTGGTCATTAATTACAACTCAAACTTTATTATTAAGACCTTATTATTTATTTGCTTATTCGTGCTTGGAAATGTCTGAGAGAGAGTGTGAGGAATTCAGACATGCAAGTAAAGAGAAAAATATTATGGCTAAAAATTATTTTTTCCACGTTTCAGACATTTTTAAAAAAGAAATAACAAAAAATGAATATATTTGAGTCAATTCAATAATCGATTTCACTTTCTGAGAGTTCCGGGTGACGTCCTTATAATTTCCTTACTCATGCTCAACAGGCGAAGCCTGCAAGGCACAATACACCGTATTAAATATATTCTAATATTTTTAATTATTTTTTTCCTCCAGAAGCTCACTGTGAAAAGTCCTATTCCACTCAAAAGGGAACTTCTAGTACAACTCTCTAGAGAGAGACAGGTTTGAACGTGTCTTATTTCCCTAGTAGCACAATGTTTCAAGCTATAGGTGTAGTTACTATATAGTTTGAAACATTGCTAGGGTTATTACTTTATCATACAGGGTATGGTCAAGTATTGTAATCGTGCATGAAAAAAGTGTTTTTTTCCTTCTTTTTTTTTCAAAATATCTCAAAAACAGCTGAAACTATTTTGATTAAAAAAATTGAGCGGAACCATGGTATTTCGCACTACAAAAAAGCCCTAATAAGTGAACATCGAAAAAATTATATTTTTCGAGATAATAACTGTTTTGTCAAAATGTCTGTGCGTTACCAAATTTTTGTGGACGAGCTAGCTCAAAAACTAGTGTGAATATCGAAACCAAATTTCACACGTAGTTTTAGTCCATTGAGGTTAAGAGCTGATTAGATTTTGGTGCACATCGACCCTAAATTAAGGGGGTGGAGGGGGGTTAAAAATTAAAAATCTCGGCCATTTGAGCAAACTCACCCAAATTTTGTATACATAATCAGTGGGACCCCAGACGTCTAAAAATGCAAAAACTAACCGCCCAAAATGGGGGGTTCAAAAAATGAAAATCTTATCCCTTGTACCAAATTCAACCAAATTTTGTATACATAATCAGTGGGCCCACAGTAATCTGAAAATGCAAAAACTAACCGCCCAAAATAGGGGGCAAGGGGTTGTAGGGTCAAAAAATGAAAATATAGGCTCTTGTACCAAACTCAACCAAATTTTGTATACATAATCAGTGGATCCAGAGTAATCTAAAAATGCAAAAACTAACCCCCCTCCCCTACATGATTATAAATAATTGTATTAAATATAAGTGAGGGTCCAGGTTGTATGGTTAAGTCAAGTGGATGGCCACATCAGAACACGTCACCTTATTATAATTAATAATATTAAAATAACACATTAAATAAATAATATATTGACTGAATTAGGTAGAACACGTTGTTAGTATATCGAACCAAGATAATAGGACATAATTTCTTACTTTCTTCTAAATACGAATGATTAAGCAATTTCCCATTTAATTTATTTAATATTTATTTATTTTTAACCAACTTCAAAAAAAGAGGAGGTTATCAATTCGACTGATTTTTTTTTTTTTTTGTTTTTTTTTTTTGTATCTATGTTACCTGATTTCTTCGCCAATTGTGAGCCGATTTTGATGATTTTTTGCATTCGGTTCAGTATAGTAATGCATTTTATTTGATTTTTGAGTTCTTATTATTTTATTTGTTGAATTTTATTTTTTTGAATAATTTCGATACCTATGATAACTTAATAGCTCTTAAAAAATCCCTTCTATTTCCAAAATGTTTGTATTTTCAAAACAATGAAATAATTTAAATGAAAATGTAAAAACTTTTTCAAAACTTGGTACGCTCGCCAGTTAGATCCGTCCTTGTAAATAAACTTAAATATAAGTTTGTATAAATAAAATGACTTTTTATTAAATGAATCTTATGTTTCGTTGTTTTTATTGTTCAAATTGAATAAATGTTTTCCAAAACCATTATATATATAACCAGCTAGGAAGTCCGCCTTCAGCAGGCATCTTCTTGACCAGGAAGCTATGCCCACTGGATTTCGGTATCCCCCCTCCTAACCCTGGTACGCCACTGGTATAATAAAATAATTTATAATCTCTCTTGAAAATTTTAGATTTTAAATTATTTTTGAATTCCCCCGTATTTATTTAACACCAAAGCAAATCAGAGAGATCACGATGTCCTCGGCGAGCTAACTAATTATTATAATAGATTGTTTTATAGATAAGAAAACGATTTTAAATTATTGACAAGGGACGAATATAACGTCCTAAATATGTTTTAAAACAAATAAAAATAATACATTTCTAGAAATTTATGTTTTATTTGAAATATCTTGTGAAATATTTTCTGAATTTTTGAACCGGAAGTTATAAAACTGAAGACCCTAAAATCTAATCAGTTCTCTGTATTGGAAATACAAAAAATTTTGTACTAGAACAAACTTTATAATTTCAGAATTCAGACACCTACAGATAAAATCATGGTTGAAAAAGATATTTCCTTAAGTTTCAGATGTTATTAAACATAATTACTAAATAAATAAAAAAAAATTGAACTCAATTCAATCCTAGGTCGCCGACAGACAGGCTCTACTAGCCACCTAGGAAGTAATTAGATTGGCAGAAAATTTAAAAAAATCGAACTATATGGAGAGCTCTTGAACAGTTGAACTGATTTATTGAACTTCTGATGATTTCAAGCTTAGAATCTTCAAACTTTCAAGTGCATAGGCACTTACGTTTCCAGTCTTATCATTTTCTTCTCTTCGCTAATGCAAGCGTCGTTCGAGATCTAGGGGGTGCATTTTCTTTGTGCGATCATTCTTGCATTTGACACTAATAAAAAAAAGAATCCGACCAATGGCTACATATATTGTATTTAAAAACTTCATTTTTCTAACTCAAACCGTATATAAATCAACTGGTATGGTCACCACACGACTTCCACATTAGTTTCCCCATTATTTGAAATAATCATACCATTTTTTTCATTCAAATTACTTGAATTTGGGTTTCTCCAAGCCGTTTTGAAAAAATCGGAAAATAGACGTAATTGCAAAATACCAAAAAACTTTAAGTACTTCGATTTTACCCAAAATTTTGAGGTACTTATTCTAGTCTCTAGATACTATAGCTTATGTTTCAAATCATTAAGAGATACAAAGAGGTTGTCCTCTGCTTGATGTAAATAAACATACACACATATATTTATTTGTATCAAGCAGAGGATAACCTCTTTGTTTCTCTTTATGATTCAACAACTCTCTCGGCAAAATAAAAACTATTCAATATGTTCCAAATCCCAAAGCTCTGCGACTTAGGTACCGTAGCCGAGATATGAACAATTAAAATATTTATTTTGCTACATACTTCTAATTTACACCCTATTCCTTTATTTCAATGGGATTAAAATAATTTATACATGTCTAACAACTTATGGCACTTGAAAAGTACACCAATTTTAAAAAAATCGTTCGAGCCGCTTTTGAGAAATCCACAAAAAACGAAAAATCTTTCATGTAAATGTCAACGTGTTTCAATTTCAACCAAAAGTTTGCTATACTCTTTTTGGCCAATACCGAGCTGAAGTTTCAAATTTTCTAGCTCTGAGACTTATGGTTGTGAAACGCAGGTGGTATTATATACGTACATACGCACTGACCAATGGATTTTTAGCCACTTTTTGGCCTCTGGAGTCCACAATATCTAGTCATATGTTCTAAATCCGGTTTCAAACTATTAAGGGCATCGATTCCTTTCACCTATAAGTCACAAAGGGAAATTAATTTTTTTCATCTTGGGGATAGAAGCTCTCAAATTGTCAGGACGCCGGCAGGCGATCGCAATACTTCACATTATATACTATATCATTACATGAAATAGAAGATATATAATTATGTGAAAGTAAAAAAATTGCCTAATCACCAAAATTTGTAGTGCGTTCACCGAGTCTTTAAATAGTTTTGACTTTTTTCCCCAATTTATACATATTTACATAATTTCGATATTTCATAGAATAGTCGTAGTAGTAGAGAAACTGAACGTTTCATTTCGAATCAGAAATCGCTTATCATGTTATAATTAGTTGTCTCTGTCTGTGTATGTGTCATGTATCAGGGATTAAAATTCATAGTAAATATGTACTTAATTTAAGTGATCATATATATAACCCTAGAATTAGTAATGTTTTTGCAAATGGAAAAACGATGATAGGTTTAATTGATTTTGTTTTATATTCTCTTTCATTTTATTCGATTTTATTTTCTAAAATGATCCGTTTTCACTTTAAGTAGATGAATGGATCATCTGAATCTATTTGTTTGTTTATTTATTTGTTTGATATATTTCTGAATGTTTTGTTTTTGATAGTATTTCAATTTAATGGGATTTAACGGGTGGTGATCGAAAACAAAAAGGTTTTTTTTCTACCCCTCAAAAATGATGGGCCTCTTCAAATTAAATTTTGATGAGATTTATCGACATCCGATTTACCCAATTATATGAGTCATCGGTTTTCAAAAGATTAAATACATACACGGCCGATACGATAACCATGATTGATTTTAGACTTTTTTTATTTTATCTCTGTAAGTGCAATAAATAGTTTTCAATTAAATGAGAAAAATTCGAAAAGTAAAAGAACTTTCTGAAATTGTTTTTTAAGCAGATTTTTGTGTTATTTTTTCTGTCATATTTATTTATTTATACTAAATGAAAGTTCTTGTATTTAAATGAGTTTAAAATTTAGAACATTTAGATTACGTTATAGGCAAAGCAAATCGAACTTGGGGATTCATTTTTCGTAACACGAAGTCTTTTCAAAATCCAGAATCAACTAAATACTTGTACATAACTCTGACCAAATCTGACCATGATTATGCTTCTACTGCTGAAACTTTTCCGTCTGCCTTCTGTTTCTTCTGATTGCTTCTGACGTTTTCTTTTTGTATAAGATTAAGTCCAACCAGGTGAAATGTTCGGAACTTCAAAACCTGTTTCCTATACACAGTTCAAATTATATATTAAGAAACAGATTACCATTTTATCCAGAGATGCCTTGCAGTAGGCACTCTGAAGCAAATCCTGTATTCAGACTATCTCAATGTTACAATAATTTGTCACAACGACTGGATAATCCTCTGGATTTCTCATTAAGTATTAACAGAGCTGCAATTTTTCTCAAAAAGCTAACATTAATCTATGAGTGAACATTATATTGTATATTGTTATTATGACGTATTGTTGGTATTGTTGGATTTTGTGAGTTATTTTAATGTGATGTTTTGTTTTTGTAATTGTTATTACCTTATTTATAAGCTATTATAATGTATGTATGTAATAATATAATGTATGTATTATCAGGCATTGGCCGTTGAAATACATAAATAAAAAAAAAAAAAAAAAAAAATTTCGAATTCGAGATTTCAGCGAATATAAAAGTTTTAAGCTTCCCTAAATCTAATAAGTCAATTTCTATTTTACACTTTGTTTGTGATATAAGTTTGTGATATCTAAAATACGAAATCTTACGCTAGATGTGACAGGTAGGGAGTTCATTTTTTTCATTTCATAGAACATTAAGTAGTTATTTTTACTTTCAAATTACAAATCTTCGCTATTTTTATTTAATGTAATTCTTGGATTATAAATTGTAATTGACCAACTGGAGTAGTTTGAACAATTGTACTTAAACCAGGCATACCAAAATATTGAATAAGTTCTATTCGCTTTCTAATATCAATGCTTAATTTAGAAGGGATCTTCTTTTTCTTTCCGAAAGCTAATCAGGAAGAGATTGCCCCGTGTTAAGATTATTTAAATTCTAACATGATTTATATCTGAAATTTCCATTGGGAATGGAAAATAATATCTATTAAAATTCAATGTATTTTTAGGGGATTAATTCTATAAAACATTTTTAATTATTAATCAAAATAAATTATAATATTTAAAGTAATTCTATGAAAATAATATTAAAACACATGTCATTTTCATATCGTTATCAAAATATAGTATAGTCAATAATTTTGAAGTCATCAGCTAGCAAAGTGGTTTCGCCGCCTGGACCCTCTCACCGACCCCTGAACCCTCTCCACACCTCCACCCCACCAACCCTCTCTCACCTTAGCTGGGGAAGAATTTAAAAAACAGTTATAAACTGTAATTTGAAAAAGACACTTATACCCTAAATATAAGGTCAGTAACTTAAAAAACAGAAGAAACCTTTTGTGTTTAAGATTCCAAAATCAAAAATCCTCCATTTTTCGGTTCAGGGGTCGAATTTAAAAAAAATAAAAAAACTCGAGATTTTTCGAAAATTGACCTAAATATCAAAATTGAACCTTAAAAAATCCAGGAGAAGGCAAATAAAGCAAAGTACTCAAACATCTTTTTTTGTATTTTAATATATACTTTACATTTACCATATCGATATCTTTTCTAATTTAAAAGATCTTGAAAAACTACGAAAACATATTTTGGGCCCCTTTCCTCCCTGTAGGGTTCGAATTTCAAAAAACCCCTTCTTAGCGGTTATCCATGTCATTATAGGAATTTTCTAAATTTTCTAAATTTCAGTCCTTTAGGTTCAGCGGTTTGGCCTGTGCGTTGTCTGTTACCATGTCAGGGAACTGTTTTATATATATACCATAGATAGAAAATTTTTGTATTTATTTAAGTAAATAATAAATAAATAATACATATAGATAGGATAAACTCCAATAAGAGCCTAGAAGACTAAAACATACATTAAAAATTTATGATTTTTACAATAATTTTAACCTATTAAAAATGAATCCAAATGAAAGAGCAATTGCTGATAACAAACCAAAATACTATAATATGATATATATAGGCTTTTAATTTTAAACACCTAATACGGGGTAAATTAAAAACAATTTTTACTTTTTTTTTAAATTATTTTTTACTCGAAACCAAGGTCTTAGTATGTACAAAAAAAGAACAAACGAGACAGGAATGCATCAAAATTAACCAAGAAAACCTAGAAGGAGTTAAGGAATTCCGCTACCTAGGAAGTAAAATAACATGGGATGGGAGGAGCGAAAACGAAATTAAATCAAGAATTGCCCAAGCAAAAATGGGGTTTAATTCAAAACAAAAACTACTATGCTCCTCCTCAATCAGCTTAGAAAATAGGAAGTTGCTATTGAAGACATATATGTCTTACATACATACTCCATACATATATGTATGGAGCATAGCCATGTACGGGTGTGAAACCTGGACAAGCGGAGAGAAAGAGATTAGAGGCTTTCGAAATGTGGTGCTACAGAAGAATGATGAATATCAAATGGATGGATAAAATTACAAATGAAGAAGTTCTTGGAAGAATCGGAGAAAGAAGAACCTTGTGGAAGAGTCTGAAGAAGAGAAGAGGTCAGATGATGGGGCACACACTGAGACATGGGGGACTGCTTAGGGATATCTTGGAGGGGGAGGTGGGAAAGAAAAGGGGAAGGGGAAGACCTAGATTAGAATATTTCAAACAAATAATTGGGGATATGGGATGCCAGACATTTAGAGTGGTCAAATAGCTGGCGGGAGACAGAGTCGAGTGGAGACGGATTGTTGCATCAAACCAGTCTTAGGACTGTATACTCAATGATGATGATGATGATGATTTTAAATTAAATTAAAATTATATTTTGTATTATAAAATTTCATTTTTTATTCTGACTCTCAGGTTGATTCTAAGCAAGCCTTTGTGTTATACATTCAATTGTAAGAGCTGTCAACTTGTTGCCTATCTGCAGGCGATTTTTTCTAAATAATTTTACTTTCTCTATATAAATATTCTTTTAAATTTTTTCTAAAAAAAAAAAGAAAAACTAAACTATTCCAAAACTATGTGTTGCCCGCAAAACTTCTGGAATTTTTTCATCAAATTCAAAACATGAATTTCACTTAATCTGATTAAACCAGTTGTGCACTCACTGCTTAAACCTCTACCTCTCCGAAAATTCTGGATAAAATGTTTTTAAAATTTTTGCATAAAATAGATGTAGAATACAATACCAAATGTATTTTTTTTTTTTAACAAAATTTTTTTGTTTCCAAATTAAAATTCCCATATGCCAAATGTATTAATTTTGCAAAAACAAAGAAGATAATTAAAAATATTTTTAAATATTAAGGTATGATTTTACAGATTTGATACTGTTGTGGTTAATGCGTCAAAATCGCTCGAGATGCCTCCTGTATGCCACCCAGATAAATTGTTTTATTTAACTTTAGACATTATTTGTTGCGATTAATAGATGTACTATTGTCAAGGATCTGGGCATTTATTTCGACAAATCATTGACCTTTCGGTATAATATTGATAGCATTGCTAATAGAGCTAATAGATTACTGTTTTTTATATTAAGACATTCTAAGGATTTTAATATAACAACCACTACCTTACTTTATACATCCCTAGTCCGCCCAATATTAGAATATGCTACAGTCATCTGGTCTCCTTACTACAATAGTTACATAGGACAACTCGAAAAAATTCAAAATAAATTTCTAAGACTGTTAGGCTGTAGACTGGGTTATACATATCGCGACGCTCCAATAAATGATCTTTCCATTCAATTAAACTTATCTTCTTTGGAATTAAGACGCTCAAAGTTTGATCTAATATTTCTTTATAAGATTATAAACAACATGACTAGTTGTAACGAACTATTAGAATTGATCAATTTCCATATACCTAGCAAATCAACCCGTTTCTGTCCATTATTTTACACCCCAACCTCTGTTACAAATTATATGTATAACTCACCAATTAACAGACTTCATCGACTTGGAACCAAAGTTAGTTGCCAGGTTGACTTCTTCAGTGATAGTCTGAGAACTTTTAGGTCCAAGCTCTCTAGCATATTATAGTGTGGGTAAATCAAATCTTAATTAATTGGCGTTAATTGTGTTTTTTTGCCATGGTTGATCTAAATGATTTAAATTTATATTTATGTTCTGATATTATGATTTAAATTTATATAATTTATTTTAAGTTTACTTTGTTTTTATATTTATATTTAATTATATTAGATTTATGTTGTGTTCTGAATTTATATTTTAAATTTATATAAATTGTACTAAGTTTATTTATTGTTTTTTGTATTTAAATCTACTTATATTAGATTTATAATCTTGTTCTGAATTTATATTTCAAATTTATATAATTTGTTTTAAGTCTATGTTTTTTTTTTCTTTTTTTTTTTTTTTTTTTTTTTTATATTTAACTAATAATCTATAATTTTTTTTTTATACCTTTATCATTGGACTTTGTTTTATAATTATAATATGTTTATGTTATCATCTATCTTTTCCTATTGTCTTTGTCATTTATACTTTATTTTTATATTATTTTTTTTCTCATACTTTACTATTTATATACATGTACTTGTGATTTGTGAAAAAGGGTGTGACTGCCAGTTAATAAATAAATAAATTATTAATATTTTTCATTAAAAAAAATCCTAAAACACTATTTATAGGCTCTACAGCCCTAAATGGGTATCATTCTGGTCGAAAGAAACGAGTCTTTCTAGAATAATAAATAAAGTAAAAAAATTAATAATTTCTCACCTAGAACAAAACTTGTCAGGACTTGTCTTTTTAAGCTATGCAGTTCAATAGATAACAGATAGACAGCGATTATTATATCAGAAGCCCTTTTCGAAAATAAATTCTCATTTTCAAATGCTTCTTTAATCATATTCGATTTAATAAAAAATCTATTTCAGCACGCATTCATTTGAAGTGAACTTTTCATATTTGTTCAAATTTGGATAAAATTCAATCGGAACGAACTATTAGGGCCACCACTACGCACTGTCGATTGGTCGCCGGAGACTTGGTAGACGGCGACTGTGACTTTCTTAGTTTAAATAAATGTTTACACCGAGAGGAGAGCCGCGATTGGAATTAGGTGTAGACCGTCTTTGGAATTATTTGGAATTCATTAGATAATCTATTGTGATCTATTGTCTTCCACTTGGAAATTAAAGTGGAAGTGGAAGTAGGTGTACACAATTTTAGGTCAAGGTTCATCCCTCGGTTTACGCACTTGGTTGTCGGTCGCTCGGGTGATTCGGCGAGTCGCCGCGCGGTGGCGACGCACAAGCGCTGGTTACCGAAGAATCGGGAAAATAAGGACTATATTTTTATGCAAATAATTTTTATTTTATTTTGCATAAAAATATAGTCCTTATTTTCCCGATACCAAATTTAATAATTTAATCGATGTACATAGCTAATCAAAATATAATTTTATCCAATTTATTTACAGGTCAAACACTTCAAAAAAAGTAGAAAAATATAAGAAGCTGTTTTGCTAGAAAAACACGAAGACTTAAAAATATCAAAAGCGGCTCTGCTCTTTCTCATAAATCTCCTTATATTTATTACAAACAGTTCTTGTTTTTGAAGAATTCTGTTGGTAATTCGAAGATAGAAAGTAGCATTGCGGAAGAAGAACAGTCTGACTCAACTGGAGCGAAAGGACCTCCTTAATTGTTGATTTCACTAGATATATCTACATTTTCGAATTTATCTTTGGTTCTTTGGTAGAATCTCATAATTTAGGATTCCTTTCCAGTCCTACCAGATACATCGGCTTTGGGGGGGGGAGTGGTTGTTCCTCAAAAAGTACAACCTCTGTAACCACGGTGGGCACTTGTATTAGAAAATAAGAAAAGATTTAGGGATTTGGTCCGAGTTGAATGTATCTGTGGATGCGGCCCTGAAAGATTGAAGGTTGGGAAGAGCGTCGGAATCTTAAGATCTATTCCGCTCAAAATTATTGTAAATAATACATTTTTCATCCCCTGTCATTACGTGCTTCAAAAGTGTTGTCTCCTCATTACGTTAATAATATTAATGCGATTCATTAGATGTTTTTTTATTAAATCGTGGGGAACCCATACATCTTATCTTATCTTATCTACTCTTATTAAACGAGCAAAAATTGTATATTTATTTGTATATATATTTGTATCTTGGTTCTATTTTGAAAACGACTTTACCGATTTTGATGAAATTCACAGGTTATGGGCTTTTTGGGGTTACAATTCGATCTGTCACGGTCTCATCTTCGAAAAAATTGTTTTTGATGGGTTTTTTCGTAATCAAATTAATTATTCTCAGGTAGACAAATACCATTCTTAGGGTTTTAAAAAAGGTTACTCTTTTCCTTTTGTAGCCAGGCAGACAATGGGTTGCCTTAATTCATTGTTCTAAAAGGCCTTGAAGAAGTATTGTGATTGTGGATTTTAACATATTTTGTTCTCCATAAACGTTAGAAATATTAATTAACGTTTTATAATTGTTTTTATAAAGAACTTTATTTATTTAATAGAATAAAAAATAATCAAGAATTTATTTAAAAATATATTTCCCATAAGCAGGTCTCAATTTTCTGAAAAAACAACACATTTTGATAGGTTTTATTTATTAATTGGATGAATAAAAATGAATCATATGGTTGAATCAAAACAGGTGCAGAAGGTGGGGCGCAGTGGTGAGGAATCCGGGGGAAGGGAGAGGTTTCGGGGGTGGGGTCGAGCGGGGTGGAGGTGGGGGGAGAGCTATATTGGGCGACTATTATATATTTTTGTATTTTTTTAATTTGAAAGCGGCTTTCAAATAAAAATCGACCTTTTTATCAGAATTTTAAATTAAAAATAATATTAAAATAAAGCTTTTAACTGAAGGATGAAGTTACCGAGCATCGCTCGGTGCCTCCAGATACTTTCTTATTATATTAGACGAGCAATTCTTGTATATATATAGAACTGGGTTCTCGAAAACGATTCTAACGATTACGCCAAAAATTGGTGTACTTATCAAGTCTCGTGAGTTATCAGTCGTATATAAATTTTAATCCGATTGAAATAAAGGAAGGGGGTTTAAATTAGTCATGTCGCAAGATAAATATTTTATTCGTTTAAATCTAGTCTCAGAGTCTTGAAATTTGAAACTTAAGCTATTTAGAGGCAAAAAGTTACTGAGCATCGCTCGGTGCTCCAGGCACTAAAACGTTAGCCAAGCTTCAAAAAATACTCGTGGATGATGCATTTTGATAGTTTTAACATCTTGGCTAATTCACTTTTCGTATAGTGTAAGTTATTATGGATCAGTGTTTTGATCTGATCATGTGATTGTTTGTGGCGGAGGTCCTACCCGGGCGCTCTTGAACTTTAAGATTGAAATCACCAGCTTTAAACCTAGCAAACCACTTCCGCACATTTCTTTCAGCTTTAGCATCGTCGCCATAAACAGCGCATATCTTGTTTGCTACTTGTAAGACATTTTTGCTTTTCATGTAAAAGAAAACCATCCAATGCCTATAATGCACCTTGTTTCATTCCATATTTAAGGGCGTATTAAACGAACAAAAATTAAAGTATCCAAAAAAAAAAAAAAATCTAAAGATGCCTGGAATATCCCCTTTAAGAAAATGAACACAGGTCAATTGTTTTCCCTCATTCTGCTATATTTAGAGCTGTCCTAATGTCATCTATCGAAAATAGGCATGGATCTTCCAGACAATCTATTTTTTTTTTTGTTAATATACACATGTATTATTTATTATATTAAAAATCAAATTCTCTAAGCGCTTTTAAGATGAAAAAAGAAGATTTGATAAAAGTATAACATCCATAAAAATAAAGAATCTCATATTAGATGGTAAAGAAATTTGACCATATATATAAGATATAACCTACTTTTATAATCCCCTCCGGTTTTTATTTAGACTCTTAAAAAAATTCACCCCGTTCAATTCGCATTGATGTTAACTCACTCGTTACATTATATTGCCGAACATGCCAAAAACCGGCCATGCCGGAAGAATTTTTCTCTCCTATTTTTTTTTTCTATTTATATGTTTAAACTGTTATAGTAGACGCCACGCGCGTGGCTATGAGTAGAAATTCTAAAGTGGTTGAAAGAGGAGCCCTGATGGTGAATATAAGCTGAGCCGGGCTTGTGAGAATCCTTGAGCCTACATTTTGAGCCGATATATCGATTATTACTTTGCAGTTGTTATCTTTGCCGAGGGTGGAGGAAAGGCGGCGTGCAGATTCCGCCGCAGGCGCCCCATCATGTTTACATATAAGGATATAAGAAGAGGTGAGCGTTTTCTCACCGACCCACCCTCAACTTCTCTTTACCTCTTCTATCTTTTTTTCATCTCTTTCTCTCGATATCATGCATTTTTATTGCGTTATAAAAATCTAGTATTTCGCATTCAAAAGCAAAGATGACTTCATTCTATTCAGTGAACCATTTAATCCATATAAACAAGGAATCGAGAAATAGGTTTTGTCTTACACCAAATAGAAGAAAATTTATAGATTTATCTTCTATTCCAAATACATTTTGATAATTTGTTTAATATCTTTACTTTCCAATTCATCTTTTGAAATCTTCTCGTTCAAATAAGATAAATTTTATTTTCGATTTTTAAATTACTTTCGGAAACAAGGGGAAGGGAGGGGTATTGCTGATGATGGGGGGAAGGGGGGTCTAAGGGAACGTGACGTTAGCAGTTCATCAATTTTATTTTAATTTTTTTCTTAACTTGTTTTTTTTTAATTTTATTATAGTAGGCGGTCTAGCTTTTGTGGTGTTATATTTGTTAGGGGGGTCCAGAAAATGTGACCCAGCGTGACGAAGGGGGGGGGGGGTCCAAAAAGGCCAACTTTGGTGTGACGTATTTTATTAATGGCCCCTTAGGTGCCGTTTTGGCTCTGTTCTAATATTTGTTTAATGTGTCATAATTATTGACCTGATCGTTTATGTTAGCTTGCAATGGCAATGAATTTTCAATATCGTTAATTGACCCAATCAATTGTGAGTGATAATAGATAAAATATTTATAATTAAAAAGACTGATGATGAAGGCCAAGCCTTCGAAACTATAGTCTCAAACAAATAATTTATATATAGGTATATTATAAATGTGTATGTTTATTTACATCAGCAGAGGACAACCTTTTTGTTTCCATTTATGATTCAACAACTCTACTATAACTAGGAAATGGTAGAAACTATTTCAAGACCCATTAGGTAAAAATCATCTATCCAAATTTTGATTTTTTTTCCAAGCGAAGAAATTAAACTAAAAAGCTGAAACTTAGCAGAAATGTGCGCTTGATTTTCAAACTATTTTCATATTACTAGCTAGAATTGTTGAAGACATCCTTATAAAGTAATAATTAGATATTTTTTCTGATTTACTGCATTTTCCAATCAAAAATATAAAAACCCAAAAACTATTAGTTAAAAAAAAAAAAAAAAAAAAACATTTTGATCCCAGAACGAACTTTTTACGACATTTAGCATGGGTAACAAAATACATACAGGGAGATAGGAAAAATTATACTTTAAAATAATTTTTCTCCACATTTCAGATATTTCTAAGGGCGAGTAAGAAAAAAAATTCAAAGAATTTAACAAAGGCTTCAGCTGAAAAATGCAAATTATAAATATAAACTTTTGTAGCGGAATTTAGCCCATCTAGACCGTTCAATGGCTCATATCTATACTCATTCTATTAATTCTAATTTTCGCCATATTTTATTTAAAAGCTTTTAAACAAGAAATATCGAATTCTAATTAGTTTTCCGTATAGAAAATACAAATATTGTGTCATAAGAACTAACTATTTACGAGCTTTGACTTACTAGATAGAGAAAATGACAATTTTGAGGGAATCCAAGAGAGAGAATTCTCCCATATAATCGTGATTCTCTTGATAATCGACCACATCGTGTCATGGGTACCTATATTAATAAGCATCCATAAATTGTTGAGGCCCATCGCTATACTCAAAACGCGTGGTGTTCGATTGTCAAGAGATCTACAACACGAATTTTGCTTTGTGGCCATTTTAAATATGTCTCAACGTGTCCTGAGTACCTTGATAACAGCCAATACACGAATTTCAATTTTTAGCCTTTTTATATGTGCTAGAATGCGTTGTAATCAGTTTTTTCACTCAGTGAGCAATTTTCTGTTTCTGAATCTAACAAATCCTTGAATTGTGTGTCAAATATTAATAGAAAGAATCAAGAGTTAATTCCCTCATCCACTTCATATTTGAAAAATAAAAAATTCATTTGAATATTTAATTTTGAAAAACAAAAACAAAAAAAAACGTAAATTAATAAATCACAGAATATCAGGTCCCTTGGACAAATTACATATTATAATACTAAAAAAGAAATAGAAGAAAAAAATCTCAGAGTACCAGTCTACATGTATTATATAAGAGTTTTATGAATTTGTGCGGTGTTAAAATAATATAATAATCAACTGTGAACTTAATTAAGGCTATAATAATAAACCTTGAGCAAGATGCGAGGTAGGTTTCACAAAAAAATTAAAAAAAACTCTGACTCCTGATGATGGGTCACCCTCGAAATATATCGAATTCAAAACTCAATTTTGTTTTATTTATTTTTTTTTTTTGTGAAACCAACCTCGCATCTTGCTCAAATTTTATTATTATATTAAAATGTTTCACCTAGAACCAACACATAACTCCTTAAAAGTTATTAATTAAGGCTTCATATAACAGGTAAAATATAAATTACATGCAAAGTTAAATATGTGTTGTTTTTTGAAATGCCATGTGTTTTATAGAAATTGACGAGTCGGCCTGTTGGTACTCTATAGAAAATAAGAGAATTCATGGAAAGTGATATGGGAAATTTTATTATTAATTTTTCCGCCTCGGGCCAGCCAATAATGATATGTAAGGATATTTAACGGTAAATAATTTATTCAAATACTAATACAATTTTTTTGTTTTCAGTTGACATGTTAACAAACGTGAGTGACACCAAATGCGACACCATTCGACAACCATGCCTATTAAACTACCCTGATAAGATTATTATCCATTTATATGTATAATGTATATAGAACTATCAATATAACTCCAAGACTCGTTGATCGATTAGTGCGAGATATTCACCTTAAACGACGTAATGAAAATGTCTCATGTGAAATTGATACTGATATTTGAGAAAAAAAGAGGGGGGGGGGGGGTTCAAAAATATTTTCAAACAAAAATCGAAAAAAGCTGAAATTTCTAATAAAATACACTCGTTATTATTAAAAGGAGATATGATTAATTGCTAATGGGCACAAAATTAAGAGAGAGAGGGGAGGAGGGGGGGGGGGTTTGTAAATAATTATAAATTATTTTATTAAATATTAAATATAAAAGATGGTCCAGGTGTTTGGTAAGTCATGTGGATTGCCACACCAGCTTGTTTTCAATATTTTTTGCCATTCCTTTAGAAACAGCTCCGATTATTTATTACTGTGACCTTTAGTATTTTTTTATATATATTGGACATAAAAAAGGACTGATGAAACTATTTTTTATAAAAAAATATCCAACAACATAGGTTAAACACATCTAAACATTGAAAAAATTGAAATTATTTGGCACAAATGATTTTTTTTAATCATTGAATACTTTTATTGTATAAAATGCCACTTAGTGCATTAAAGTAATTTTGATATTTTTTCATTATTCTATAAAGGTCCTTAAATTCACAAAGTTAAACCAAAAAGAGAGAAGTCCGCACATGGGACGAGAAGAAGAAGATAGTCAAATGAATGAATGAAAAATAAAAAGTTCTGTTGCTTCAGCACAATTTATTGAAAAAAGTGCTGGTATTCCGATGTAATGCTACCGCGGTTCCCCGAGATAGAACTTTACAGAAGGTTCGCGCTTAGTGAGGGTTGTTAACGGTAGAATATACAAAGAAAGAACTGAAGTCACGTGCTACCGAGAATTAACGGTGTCGTCCTAAATAATTTTTGCCCACCATACAAAAAAACAAAACAAAAAAAAAAACAATAGATTGAGAACCAAGTATGAATCAAAAAGTTACAATACAAATAAACGATTCATACGATAAGAAATTGATCAATTAACGCATCCCTAGTAGCACAATGTTTCAAAATATATAGTAACTATATAGTGCCTATATAGATTATCGAAAACTAGGAATATTTCTCAAACACCCAAACACCTCTCAAATGCATATTTATATTATGAGTAATTTTTCAATTTTGATCGAAAAATAAAATAAAATTTTCACGAAAATTAAACTTATATTCATTCAAATGAGAATTTTATAAATTTAATGGAAAATATAATTTCGTTAAAATATCTTGAAAAAAAATATCTTTTTTACACCCTTCGTCAAGAGAGAACATTTTACAGTGACATTTACAAAAAAAAGTTTTACAGATGGCATAGACACTAATATTAAAAGCCGATCGATTTCATGGAACTCGCTCACAGCTATGCGTAATGAATTCCTACACCATGTCTGAAGAAGGAGTATCGTATTAAGCTAGTACGTGTATCAAACTCTCAAATAGCATAATAAATAATTCACAATTTTTAAAAAATTCAGCATTTCTTCCAAATTCCAACACGTATAGGTAATGTTTATATTGACGAATATATTATACTGATGTACTATATTTATATAAATGAAACTTATTTGGAGCTTTTAGATTTTCGAAATGCACATGGAATTACGCTGACCTAGTACAGCAGTGTTTTCCAACCTGTGTGCCGCGAGGCATTTTGCCAAATAATTAAAATTGCATGGGTTTTGTAACTTTTAAATAGTATTTTTAATTACTTCAATTTTTTTTTGTATCATACAACTTTTACAATTTTTTATATTCAGGTCTGCCCCAAATGATTCCAGATATTTTTAGTGTGCCGTCAACCAAAAAATATTGAAAAACACTGCTCTAACTTTAAATGTTCCGGTTCAAAAATGCAAAAAGAAAACATTTTATTGAGATTTTAATGCGAAGACATAATATAGGCATAAATAAAGAATTTATATATTTAAGTTTATTATTAATTACTACCGCATATCTAGCGTCCCGAGTCTTGGAATTTTTTTCACTTTTTTCTTAATTAATAAATGTGCGGGGGGGGGGGGGGGCGATTCTTTCAAAAGAATCTGATCGAGGAAAATAACTAAAAAGGGTGTGGATAGAATTATCTAACTTTTTTCCTTTATAGCGAAGGAAACCCAAGGATGCGAAATGCAAGTCAAGACCTGTCCAGACTATTAAAGATCTAATTTTTAATTTCCATTATTCTAGGAATGGCCTTTTTCTATCGGATCAAAATTATTCTCATTATAGATAGAGCAAATATTTAATTGAACTTCAAAAAAATTCAGACAATAATGTGAAAAAATACTTGTTCTAACTGTCAAACGTTCTGATCCATTGTTCTTCAACATATGTGCATTGTTACTTCCTCCCGGAAAAAATCTTGTTATTCATTCTAAATTAAAAAAAATGGTGGAATTTACAATATTATAATATTCTAGACACAATGTAAAATAAAAAAGATTGAGTTTTCTTAACGTCCACTTTTAAAAAGTCACTTTTGTTTAGTAGTTGGCTATTTCAAAAAGGACCAGCAAAGGGAAGAGCAATGTTATTTGGCAGAGATGAACCGCAACATGACCCGAGTGTTCTGAAGCGTTGATAAAAGTCTTCAAAACGTTACGAATGAATGAATGGATGTCTTGGGTAATGGAGGGAACCGAATCAGTCGACTCTCATGAATGGCTGACAAGTTATTAAAAGGGAAAACAGACATCCCAATGCATGCAGACATACAGACACAGAAGGGCTAGAGAGATTCTCGTGGATCCTTTACATTAAGATAAATGCTTCTTTAGAGTTTTTCTATCCTTATGCTCGTCCACTCAGATAACCCAGCAGAGACAATGATCGCTTGGACCGTTTTGATTTCATTTTTATTTTTTATCTAAAATAATCTATTTTTTGGCACAGTCAATCCCTTAACCGAATGAATGTTTATTGAAAATATTTCGCATACCTATAAATTCATTTTTTCATTAAATATGTATGGTAAATGCGAGAAGCTCTTTTTAAATATGAATATATCATCGAGAGTCGATATGTAGAATTAAATAATTGTCATTTTGTCCATTAAATTATTTTTTTAATAAACAAATACACCAAATGGCTATTTATAGAAATATTGAAAACATATTTTTTCATTTATATTCCATTTTATAAAGATTTATCTATAAAATTATTCCACTCATGTTATAGTAACAAATAAGTGCATGGAATTAAAAAAAAGTGTACCCAATAAAGAGTGATATATCTACTAGTTTTACCACAGCTTATTACACTGAACTACAGAGTTTCTCAACCTTTTTTGATTGACGGCACATTAAAAATATCTGGATTCATTTGCGGCACACCTAAATATAAAAAAAAAGTAAAAGTTGTATCATACAAAAAAAATGAAGTAATTACAAAACCCATGCAATTTTAATTATTTGTCAAAAACGGTCGCGGCACATTTGACAATCACTCGTGGCACAGCTTAGAGAGCCCAAAATCTAAACAGTTCTCCGCATTGAAAATATAAAAATTTTGCTGCATAACAAACTTTCTAAGACGATTTCTTTTTATGAATTTAATTTTTCTATCGAATGATAAAAATGAAGAAAAAAGTAAAACTTTTTCCTAAAATTTTTGCTAAAATCTGAGCCCCGAGGTAGAGACAAATTTAAATAAAATAAATAGTATCGTAAATGGCTTATGGCTAGAAAGGCCGAAAAGACAAAAAAAAGAAACCTCTTTGCCTCTTCCGAAATCTTCTGAACCATAAAATATTTCATATCTTTAATGGTTTTATTTTAATTTTTCACCTATTTTATTTAATATAAATAGGATAAATGTGCCCATAATTATGAAAGTGGACTAAGTCAAAAAATTAAAAAATTTGTTTTATCATATTTTATTTTCCATCCATTTAAAAAGTACAGTAATAAGTTGTCGGTTTCGAAAAATCGCATAAAATTGAACCTTTAAGTGGATTTCTAGTTGTTTCATTATACAGAATTAGAATCTTGTTTATTTTATAAAACTTTAAATATCTCGAAACTAACAATCAATGACTTAGACCACTTTCATAATTATGGGCACAATTATTTAAAAAGAAATTGTTTCAGTTTTATCTAGTTTATTTAATCAGAAATATAAAAATTAATGAAATCTTTACATATACATCACATCTGTCCAGTCCGAATTCATGGAAAGGGGCATTAACGAGCAAGTTCTACTAAACATGGTATCAATCAGTGGCGCAGCCAGAATTTTGTCATGGAGGGGGCTAACACACACACACACACATATATATAATAAACATTTTCGTAAAATGCAAAAAATAATGTTTTGACAATTTCATAATTAAATAATTAATAATTAATTAATTATTAAGAAATAGTCTCACTTCTCCAACATTTAATGGAAATATAATCATTTTTTTGTTTTAATTTATAGTCAAAATTTTGATTAAAATTTACCAAATATTTTTTTCATTTGTTAATTTTTTCATTTTTACATTTATGTTCATTTTTTTCCTTGTCCTGGGGGAAGGGGGGGGGGGCTTCAGCCCCCTTGTGGTTGCGCCACTATATCAAATAATATGGGTTTAACCAATGGTGGTATAGGGGCGACATCCTAGCATATCTAGAATAAAACCCTCGAGACCACTAATTCGTGGAAGATTTAGACATTTCAATGGCAGATAATATGGTCTTACTCAAAAATCTTCTTGTTGAATTGGCATCCTTTGGTCTTACGCCGAAGACGCTTCATGTGGTTTGAATTCTTTCTTTCAAACCGTAGTATTAAAGATTGTCATAGACTTAATATTGTCGTCTTCCTTCTATACTAGCTCTGGAGTTGCTCAGGAATCAGTCATCTTCCCACGCTCTTCCTTATTTACACGCCCTTCTAAATTTGACCTCCAATCTTATTCATTGTTATACAGACCCTCCACAATGCCATAACATTAAAAAAACAAATAAATATATTGCTCCTTCTATTAATTTAGATTTATGCTGACTTAAAAATTGGGATCTCAAAACTTGGTCAATTTCAATGCAGTCAAAACGCAATGGTCTTAATTTCTAGGCACGCCTGTAGTAGGCAAGATTTTTCTTTTTTGTACATTCAATAGTATTTCTCGATAAGTTATATTTTCTTCAATTCAAGATAAGTAATATTATATTTTCAACACTTAGACTATTGATTAGACCATTGATTTTTTTCTCGTAAGTGAGATGCATATTTGCCAAGATGATGATTGTATTTTACATATATGGTATAATTTGATTTTTTTTACTTGCTATATATGGATTCAATTTTATTTTGACAACATTTTTCCCTTGGTTTCCATATTTTAAATCGCCAAATAAATTATGTAGTATTTTAAAAAAAATTGCTTTCGTATAAATTAATTCAAAAGATAATTTGATTTCTCTTATCATGAGGCCGGTATACATTCATTCAAATCAAATTATGGAATAAACTATAACGGATTGTTGCTAGGCTTTATCCATAGCCATTTGAAATATTAATATGTTTATTTCTTTATAATTAATCAGATAATAAGAATTTGGTTTTTGTGGAAAGTATTTGCTAACTGTAGAGTAAAGTACTTTAAAATGTAATTTTCCTAAAAACTTTATATGACCTTTTTGAGGTCCTCAAAAGGTACTTAAATAGAATAATGAATTTGATCAAAATTGTTTGAGCCATTTTCAAAATATTTAGAAAAAAAAAATACTAGAATAAAACTAATGTATGTAGACCGATGTGGACCAAAAACTAGTCAGCGCTTCAATTTGTTAAAGTAAATTTTTTTTTCGATGTTCTAGAGTTCGATACTGCACACTTCCAAATAATATTGTTTTTCGGAAATATCTATATTTTATAACAACGATTCATTTCCTGTAATTCTGCTTCTGCCAATCCATTACTTATTTCACTTTCAGCCGAGAAGATACTCGTATTTATTGAATAATTTTCTTCATCACTGGCCTCAGAAAATTCATTATCTTCTTCTAAGTCAATAATACGGTTTACTATATGAAATATTTCTTAAGATTTTAGACTCAGTTTTCTTATCATATTATAAAATTAATTTAAAAATAACGAGAGAAGGAACACTCCGATTTGGATTAGAACTGGTCGGAGAGAAAAAAGACTGAATTGTCATTTTGAAAACTTTCATGATTGAACAAATATATTTTTCTTGTTTTTTTAGGCCAAAGGGCGAAAATAATAAAAAAGTATAGATTGAAAAAAAATATTAATTAGAGTGAAAACAATTGAAAACATATGATTTTTTCATATAAAAAGACTAGGAACATGGTCAACATAAATATTTTTATTAGGCTCCCTAGAATTATTTTTAATTAAAGAAAAATGATGTAAGATACATTTAGATGAAAAATAAGTTGTCAGAAAATGTCAAATGATAAACATCATTTGTTTCCAAGATATTTAGAAATTAAGAGGCGTTGGGTATAAAAAGAAGACCTTAGCTCGGTTTAAGAGTTAAGACGAATTACAATAATTAATTTCCTAATGGAATGAAATTCTACTAAGTTACGAAAAAATGTAATGTCTATTGTTCTTATTTGATTAAAATGATTAGTATTTTTGACACATGCTCAAGTATTTTATATATCCATTGTATGTATTCTCACTATAAAGTAATGAAATAAAAGTTATTAGTAGATTGATTTAGATTTTCTATCAATAGAACAAAACGGATTTTGTGAAAATTGGGATTGAGGGGGAGATCAATTGGAAATCTGCATGGTCGAATGTCCGTTTGCCTGTCAGATAGCGGAATGATCATCGAATCGGCATCTCTCGATATCTATGAAAATTAAATTAGAACAGAGTGAACTTAAAAAAAAAAATCACTCCTTTGGGATTTAATTTATATCTCCAAATCAAATTTTAGATTTTTTTTTTATTATAGAAATAAACTGATACAAAACATTTTTTGGAAATCAAGGGACCATAAAATAAACTCCAACGGATCATTGTTTAGACTTTATCAATATAATCACAGGAAATATTAATATGTTTCTTTTTTTATTATTAATCGGATATCACTGACTATTTGAAATTAAAGTTGACTTAAAAAATACACGACCAAGACTCCGATTCCGACACTACAGTCCAGGTATCTTAGGAAATTTATCAATCTGTTCTCCCAATATTTTCATGGTAATATTTCTTGCAGAAATAGATGACTCAATGGAGAAGATAATATAGTTGAAGCTTATTTTTTGAATAATTGGGCAACTCATTAATCTTGAATAATGACAACAATAATTGAAAATACAATTTTAATTTTTAGATCTTAAAATGGTGTCAGATCGGCCTAGTGGTTATAGAGCAGCGGTAGCTCGCGGCGTCATTTTTGCTAGCTAGCGACAATTTTTAGTAAATATTTAAAAAAAAAGTTGAAATTAATAATTAAATAAGCTGACGTGTTCTGATGTGGCCATCCACTTGACTTTACCATACATCCTGTGCCCTAAAATTATTTATAATCATGTAGGGGGGGTTAGTTTTTGCATTTTTAGGCTTCTGGGGGTCCACTGATTATATATACAAGATTTGGTTGAATTTGTTCAAATGGCCTAGATTTTTAATTTTTAACCCACCCCCCCTCGAACCCCTTAATTTTGGGTCGATATGCACCAAAATCTAATCAGCTCTTAATCTCAATGTACCAAAACTACGTGTGAAATTTGGTTTCAGTATTCAAACTAGTTTTTGAGCTAGCTCGTCCACACAAATTTGGTAACGCACAGACTAATGGACAACCAGACAACCGGACAACCGGACAACCAGACAGACTACCTAACAGACATTTTGACAAAACAATTATTATCTCGAAAAATATAATTTTTTCGATGTTCACTTATGAGTGTTTTTTGTAGAGCGAAATGCCATTGTTTCGCTCAATTTTTTTAATCAAAATAATTTCAGCCGTTTTTGAGATATTTAGAAAAAAAGAAGAAAAAAACACTTTTCATGCACGATTACAATACTTGACTATACCCTGTATGGCAAAGTAAAAAATATCTAATAACCAATGTGTGTTTATTCTAAAATACTTAAAATACATAAAAATAAATATATTAAAACTTTTTTTTAATTTTTCAGGTTTTCATTATTATAAAGGAATTTTAGAAATTATATATATTAGAAATTTTTTCAAAAATTAATTCAAAAGAGCGGAAAGTCAGCCATAACATCTCAGAAAAGTGAATCTCTATCTAGTTTCTCATTAAACCTTTCAGACTTTTCAAATTATTAAAATTAACTTTTAAGGAGTTCGGTGTTGGTTCTAGGTGAAACATTTTAATATAATAATAAACCTCGTATCTTACTCAAGTTTTATTATTTTATTAAAATTATTAAATTTAATATTCACATTTTAAATATTATACATTTTTTATTCACTTAAAAATTATTGTATTTTTGAGTGGGGTGTGGTCCATGAATGCTGTGAATGAGGAGCATTCATAAAATTTCAATCATTTATAGAGTATTTTCATAAATATAGACTTCAAAATTTAAGGAGGATTTTTAAATTTTCAAATTATATCCGTTATTTCAAATATTTATATAAAAAATATTTTTTGTTTTGAAAAGTAAATTGGTTCTCGAAATGAAATAAAAGTGTTGCATAGTTTCAAGGGGCAATTAAAATAAATGGTTTTCCGAAAAGGGTGCGGAAGAAGGTTTGAAGTCTCTGCCTGGTATATCTCTCCCAGTTCAAGCAAGTCAAAAGATAAGTCCAGACGAGTTCTAGTCGAATAAAATTTGTCTCGCTGAGGAACTATTAAAATAGTAATAATACAAAAAAGGAATAAATAAAGATGATTCGAGAATCCTTGGACTAATTCATTTCTAATTATTCTCAATATATAAGATCTGAAATAACTACGAGTGCTATGGACAAGTCAGCTTGCTTATATCAATAGAATTAGGAGAAATTTAAGATTTTCTTATAAGACAGGCTGATTGATTGTGGAAGATGGTCGATTTCTATCTCAGGGCCCCAGCTTAAGTCTCAGTTTAAGTCACAAGATTTAATTTCTGACTCCTACCCTCACCCACACAAAGCACTATTCGTTTGGTCGAAGGTCCGAAAATATATTTTTAAAAAATCTAATGTTAATTTTGAAAAATAACGAAAATGAAATTTTCAAAAAAAAAAATTTAAAAATGAAGAGTACTTTTTTGGACAGCATCCCCTGGTTGAAAAGTCACCAATCGCCACTGTTGTGTACATATTTTGTTTAATATTTTAGATATAATAAACTATTATTTTCCTAATTTTTTTATATTTTAATATAACTATATAATTTTAAATATTTTGAAAGATTTAGTCGCCTTTTTTGGTTGTATAATTGTACATCTACAGTACATATATATAATATTGTATAATCCAATGTTTCTCAAAGTGTGTTCCGCGAAACCCTGGAGTTCCATGAAAACTCGCCAAGGGTTCCACAAAAAATTCACGGCAGGTGAAAAAATTCTAGTGTTCAAAAGGAATGTGAAGTTTTGGATTAGTTGTGTGAATCCCATCCCATAACAACGCTTTAATTTGAATCACAAAATTGTCTGGTTCCATGGAACGTGCACGCTTACCCCCCAAACGGAAAAGGGTTCCACATTCGAAAAAGTTTGAGAAACTCTGGTATAAGCAATAAATAAATTTTGATTCATCCGCTTGTTGCTCTTTTACTCTCGGTCTTTAAATCTCAGGATGGATGGTGAGTATAAGAATAAATAATTATTTTATTTATTATTTATAAGATAAGAATTATCTTATAAGAGGTATTTACTTTACCGTACAGGGTATGGTGTATGGTCATGTATTGTAATCGTGCATGAAAAAAGTAGTTTTTTTCCTTCTTTTTTTCGAAATATCTCAAAAACGGCTGAAAGTATTTTGATTAAAAAAATTGAGCGAAACCATAGCATTTTGCTCTACAAAAAACCCTCATTAGTGAACATCGAAAAAATTATATTTTTCGAGATAATAATTGTTTTGTCAAAATGTCTGTTAGTCTGTCTGGATGTCTGGTTGGTTGTCTGTTAGTCTGTGCGTTACCAAATTTTTGTGGACGAGCTAGCTCAAAAACTAGTCTGAATATCGAAACCAAATTTCACACGTAGTTTTGGTCTATTGAGATTAAAAGCTGATTAGATTTTGGTGCATATTGACACAAAATTAAGGGGGGTGAAAGTGGGGTTAAAAATTAAAAATATGGGCCATTTGAGCAAACTCAACCAAATTTTGTATAGATAATCAGTAGGACCCCAGAAGTCTAAAAATGCAAAAACTAACCACCCGACATGGGGCGGAGGGGGGTCAAAAAATAAAAATCTTTGCCATTTACCAAACTCAACCAAATTTTGTATACATAATCAGTAGGACCAGAGAAGTATAAAAATGCAAAAACTAACCGCCCAGAATGGGGAGAGGGGTCAAAAATGAAAATCTAGGCCCTTGTACCAAACTAAACCAAATTTAGGATTTAGTGGGCTTCCAGGAGTCTAAAAATGGAAAAACTACCCCCCTCCCATACATGATTATAAATAATTTTATTAAATATTAAATATAAGTGAGGGGCCAGGTTGTATGGTAAAGTTAAGTGGATGGCCACATCAGAACACGTCAGATTTGGTTTACAATAGTGGCCAAAATTTTTCACATTGTTTCGGCATTCTCTGTCTTCATCAGAACCTCTCGCATCTCCTTCTATACTCTCCTCTCATCAGACTACTCCTGAGATTTAAAGACCGAGTAAAAGAGTAACAAGCGGATAAATCAAAATAAACTTACCAGTCCAGCATCATTATAATTAATATTAATAAATAAATTGTTTGTAACAAGTAGCTAACAGGATGATTTTAACTTCGAAAGTAGCTCAGGCACATATTAAGTTTGAAGACTGCTGATATAGAGCATTCCTTCTATTCAAGCTACCGCGGGTTCAACCCCGACTCGCTGCAAATATTTTACCAGGTATAATCTGATCCCTACACTAATTTAGACACACTTCCACACACATACACATACATACACACACATGAACACTCAATGACCAAAATGGGCTATAATTCCCGAAGACTATTTAAAATAAACTACAACGGAGCGTTGCTAAACTTTATCCAATGTACTATCTTATTCTAGGGTAAAGTACTTTAAAATATAATTTTACAAAAAACTTTATATGACCTTTTTTATGGTCCTCAAGTTACTTAATTACAATATTAAATTTCATCAAAATTGATTTAGTCATTTTCAAAAAAGTACCGAAATGAAGTACTAATGTTTGTGGGCCGATATATACCAAAAACTAATCATCGCTTCATTTTCTTAAAATAATGGTAGGTTTTCAATTTCATTTCAATCGGTTGTAAGGTGTGGAAAAAATCGTGAACGAAAAAAAGATAACATCCATCCATCCATCCATCCGCACGAACTTCCTGAAAAAATCGCACTTTTTGGCCTCTCGACGAGACCCCATGTAATTTTTGGCAAAACCGTCACGTGCTAAAATTCAACCTGTATGAATACTACAATTTGTCACTTTAATTGAGACCATGGGTTCCATAGTCTTTACCTGAGGATCCTTTGAAGTCGTGCTTGCCACGGGACCGATTACAATACTTTACCCATGCTTCGCATTGGATAAAGTAAAGAACCTTAAAATGTGTTTTTCTCTTCAAAATTTGATGTAATTATTTTTTGTAGTTTCGTTTGCTCACTTTTGGTCTCTGGCACGTTTGCTTTAAAATAATTTAAGAAGCAAGAACTTGAAAATGATGTTTTATATCTTAAATTTCTTTGTAACAGTGGGTCAGTAAACATCCTGAATATTTATATTTATTGATATAAAACAAGATAGTACCTACACTCTCATGTTTTTTACTTTATTTTTTATTGTCTTGAAGTGCTACTTTAGGCGCCATCCAAAATCGTAATGAGTCCACGATGATGAATTAGTAACGAAATAACCTCAAATCCCCTCCTCCTCTATGCTTTATTAAATAAACAAATCTACTACACATCTTTTTAGTTTCAATCTAATATTAAAAAAATATTTTCATGCATTTATTCATGCTTTACCCTGTATGAAAAATTAATAAAAAATAGCCAAATAAATTTAATTACTCAAAACTATGTAATAGGTAATTAATAAAAAAAAAAACAGGACTTATCTAATAGGGTGCAAACAAATTAAGAAGAATAGTTGTGGTCGGTGACGTACATTTTTTCCATTTATGAACCATGTTAGGTTGACGACAGGAAATGAAAGCGGCGACGTGCAATTGGCACGAATCTTTTCGCCTAGCGAATATTTGAGTTTTTCTGTATAAACTGAAGGATCCTCTGATGGTAGCTCTGCAACATAATCCAAAAATACACAAACACTTACTTCTATAATCTCACCAGATAGCTAAATAAACAAATAACAGAACGACAATTCAAAAAAGATATTGAAATGTAGAATATCTTTTTCTGAATAAATAAATTTGTATATCATTTGATTGAATTCTATATAGGAAAATGTAATATGAAAATCCGTAACGTGTGAAGAGCGTAGTTGAGAGATTTTACTTATTTGTTCTTTGATAACCAAATGCGCATTTCTATCTTAGAATATATTTCAATACCATTATTGGTAATTCTTTTAAGCTTTGAAAAGCAGGTCCATTAGTAACTTAAAGTTGATTTTTGATATTTTCAATCTTGGGCGTCCGCAGACGCTTCTCCTTCAATGATAAAATAAAAACTTTACATTACTGTTTTGATCACCAAACAAAGTTAACTCTCTTTTGAATGATCTTGAGTGAAGTGTGGATGGGTGGCCCTGGCGGGCGGCGTCTCGAGACGACCAAAAGTTTGGTTGAAATATAATACCCCTCTAAAGCACTACATACTCAGCTAGGTATTTGAATTTCTCACATCCTCAGGGCGTTGTAGATAATTTTCATAGAAATTCAAAAGAAAAAAACGAACTTTTTTTAAATTAATTGTATTTCAACTTCAGATTAATTTAAAAGCTATATACTATTATTAAAAAAAATCGATTTATTCATATGATTCTACAGAATAACTGGTAAAAATATAATAGAAATCGACACCCTCTTTCTGGTAGTTAGATGTTGATTTTCAATAAACCCTGAAAGCAGTTTATTTATAGGATTTACAAACTAAGTGTATAAATAACTTTTAAGGAGTTAGGTGTTGGTTCTAGGTGAAACATTTTAATATAATAATAAAACTTGAGCAAGATGCGAGGTAGGTTTACTTTGACTCCTGATGATGGGCTCCCCCCCGAATTCAAAACTCAATTTTGTTTTATTTCTTTTTTGTGAAACCTACCTCGCATCTTGCTCAAGTTTTATTATTATAAGTGTATAAAATTTCCTAGCTAGGATCTAGAATGTGTTTTAAAAAAGAAAAGAAATGAGACACTCTTCCATAAAATCTTTCTCCAAAAACTATTGGAAGTAATTATTTTTTTTTTTTTTTTATTTGCCATTTTTTTATTGATCCGATAAATGGCTAAATAATACTATCATTGAAAAAAAGCACGTCGAAATCTCTATTAGTTTTTTTTATCATAGAAAATATAGGAACCACTCTTCGAAACCTTTACAGAATCTTCAATTAAGGAAGCGGAAGTCAACAAGTATATATTATAGATAATCGAATTGAGATTTGTTAATATAAGTAATCCGACCGAAATTTGACAAGTCATTGAGGAAAAAAATAGTTAACAGAGAAATAGGAGGTGTTAAGTAGAGGGGTAGTTAAGCCCTTCTAGGATGCCTCTTGGACACGACTGGTGGGCACTAGGCACACATGTTAAGGCCGCTGCACACGAGGCTTGTTTTAATAATATTTTTGTCTGCTTGCTGCTAGCAGATGGCTTCTCAGGACCAAGCCAGAAAATAGAACATGTCCTAACTTTTAAATCAAGCAAGCTAGCCAGAACAACAGCCAGCAGTGATGTCATTTCGACCCCACAGATCTCCAAATTGCAAACCAGAGCTCCCATTCCAAAAACAGGTAGAGGAAAAGGCCTCGTGTGCAGCGGGTTTTACTCAAGATATGGTCGAGTCTAGAGCCTCAAGGACGCGAGGATTTTCAGCATTACCATTATGTTCGTTGGAATCTCCATTGGCTTTTGCAATCGGCAAATCCACACTCTTACGTCAGAAAAATGGCTTTATTTCTTTCTTTAAACAAAAATGTTCCCATTATTTTGTTTTATTAAAGGTACGATCACGTCCATCATTTTGTAAAAAAAAAAAGGAAACAATTAGAAAGCAACCCATCGACTTTCTATTAAGACTTTTTCAAGCTCTTATTTATTTATTAATTAACATTGTATTTGTAGGGCCATCTAGTCCCTTTAATGTACAATTTTAGACCTATTTAATTACACAAAAATTAATTAATATAATAGATACAAAAAAATAAAGTAAAAAAATGAGAAAAAGAAAAAAAGCTAATTTATCAGCAAAAAAATAATAATAATAATTAAAAAGAAAAACATAATACATAATAATTATATGAAACAAAATTAATAAAGATACAAAAATAAATAGAAAGAGAAAAAAATAACAATATACCGTATAGGATATAAACCAGGGGTGTCCATCCTTTCGGCTTAGAAGGGCCGCTTTTGATGAAAAAACAAATGCTTCGGGCTGCATATAAAATATACCAATTCTATTGATATTTCTCAATAAAAAAGAATAGTTATAATGTAGAATAATGTAATCCAGGTGCTGTAGATGATATTACATTCCCAAGAGGGTGAATATAACTCTTCTGACATGTTAGAAAATCACGCATAACAGCTCGGATTCAGTAATTATAATAATAATTAAATTGATTTTTATTCAAATTAGTTTTTATATTAAAATTTAATTTGCATTTACTCGTATACATTTTACAATGCTTGATTAGAATAAGTAGAGAAAGCAATCGTATATAAAACATATCTTAAAAGAGAATTTCTTTTAATACACGTATTTAGCTAGAGTTCATAATATTAGAATTAGAATAGATTTAATTGTATGTAGACAGAGGTTCGAATACAAGCTCAGACTTGTTCCTAAACAAGCTCCGATCTGTTTGCTAGAATTGGAAAAAATCTTTTAATTCGATACTTCTAGGATTTCCCTTTTAACTATTAGGTGTTTGTACAATAACTAGTAGTCTCTATTGCAGGGTCCAAAGTTCACTCCCCACCATGACCCCATGCCTACTTGAGCCCATGAGACCTGAATTGTGACCTCTTCAGGCCAAAATCAACGCTTTCCAGCAAGGACTTGCGCGTTTAGGACTCTCCAGTGATTCTGCGAGCTGCCACGCGTCTCCAGCTTCCAGGTGAGATTTTTTTCCATTATTTTTTGAATTTTCTTTATTCTACTCATTCTTTTTTTTATATATTTATTTCATGGTTAAAAAAATAAATTATCTCAATATTAACATTTCGATTTCTACTACTTTTTCAGATACTTAACTAAAATTAAAATTTAATAACTCGTATTGTAAACCAGTTTTAAACCTTTTAACCTGTCATCCAAATTTGAGAAACACTATATGTCAAATGTCGTCCATTTTGATCAGATTTTCTCTACAAAAATCTGCAATCTAGCACTTCAAAAGTTTTAATTACTGAAATAATAAATATTTTAGAAAATGTAAATAGGAGATGAAGAATGGTTTTTAAATATTCGAAACTTCATGATTTTTTTACCTTAAAGGAGCTTATAACTTTGCTTTTAGTGAATTTTATTCTTGAAAATATAATAGCATTAAGGTACCTACTATATATAAATTCACATTGACTTTCATTCTGAAACTTTTGGGTCCAGGCACGTTATAAATTCACATGAAGCTAAAAGAATTTTTATTTTTAACAAGACTTGGATCGATCACATATGTGTACCGCATTTTGTGTATAATTCCTAATTGACTGAAGATAGCCAAATAAAATTCAGGCCGAAACGTCTTATTAAAGGTGTTTTATTGAACCCAGTGATTCCATCTTTGCCTGATACCTCCTCCTTCATCTAGTACAGTTTCATCACAGCCACGAACTCTAACAATATAAATTCATATTTCCAAAGTGAATAAGTAATGTAAAGCCAGGAGTATTTGTTTCTGGTTAGATAATTTTTATAAAATTTTAATAGACATTATTAATTTTTTCTTTCAGTTCAATCTCTGATTGAAAATACATTCAATCAGAAAGTTTGAAGGTAAAATATTTAATCTAATAAAAATGGATTCAAAATATGCTACAATTGCGATTAATTTTTCCGAAATCTTAATAGATTTTTTCACATTAAAAATTGAAAATCTTCCCATTTTATTCTTCGAAAACTTTTGGGATGATTTTCTAATTCCTTCTTATTATAGAAAAAAAATCAGATTGTATCTGATATGTTTCGGGTAAATACATAATAATCTTAATGTTTCAAGGAAGTTTATAATTTTATGTCGGGACGCATTCAATGCAGTGCTGGGCCGCATGTGGCCCCCGTGCCGCGTGTTGGACATCACTGATATAAACAAAAAGAAGAGAAAAAAAATAATATATAAAAAAAAAATATTAGGCTAGGTCAGGGGTAGGCAACCTGCGGCTCGATGTCAAGACGCGGCTCTCCAGTTCCATGTGCAAATATTAATAATTATTTTATTTTATTTTCAAAATTCATAAAAAAATAGGAAAACCATTCACAGATAGTGAGTACCTCAAAGATTGTTTCATACGTGGAGTTGAAGAACTGTTTCGTGATTTCAAAAACAAAACAGAAATCATGAAAAAAATCAAAGATTTGCCATTATCTGCTAAAACAATACAAGATAGAACTGCTAAAATGTATTACACATATGCAAGTGGAAGACATTCAACTGGCTTCTGCTTTATCACTTGCTATGGACCAGCCAGATTTAACCAAACTTTCAAAATGCATGCAAGGCCAATGTTCCCATTGATGTAACTATCTATTATTCAATAATTATAGTTCTATTATTTATAACTTTTAAGGAGTTCGGTGTTGGTTCTAGGTGAAACATTTTAATATAATAATAAAACTTGAGTAAGATACGAGGTAGGTTTCACAAAAAAAGAAATAAAACAAAATTGAGTTTTGAATTCGATATATTTCGGGGGTTAGCCCATCATCAGGAGTCTAAGAAAACTGATTACATATTGGAAAAATAGTTTTACAAGTAAGAATTTAAATTTTTTTTTTTTTTTTAAATGTATGTGGTGGGGGGAATGTAGGGGAAGAGGAGAAGTTGTTCTAAGAATTAATATTTTCTATTGAGATTTGAGCTGGCTGAAAGGGATCTATACCTGCTATTATAATAACGAATGGACAAGTACCTGAGAAGGTACAACTTGAAAGGTATATGAGAGAGTGCAATTACCCTAGTATATTCAATGTGCAAACAATGGAAGTAATGTTTATTTAATTTATTATAACATATAATCAATGATGGGCTAACCCCCGAAATATATCGAATTCAAAACTCAATTTTGTTTTATTTCTTTTTTTGTGAAACCTACCTCGTATCTTACTCAAGTTTTATTGTTCTATTATTTGATTACTAATTTTACTATTCTAGCAGAGCTAGCTAAAATACTTTAATATGTTTTGTGCGAAACATTTGTATGTTTTTATATGAATAATTATTATTTCATATTTAAAACTATTTATTTTAAATCAAAAATCAAATTTATATACCTAATCCTAATCAAATACCATAATATTGAAACAAAAATGTTTGTGGCTCTTTAAAAACTGGGAAATTTCGTAAATTGTAACTTTTGGCTCTTCCGTCTCAAAAGGTTGCCGACCCCTGGGCTAGGTGCCTGAGTAATTCTCCCTCAAATACTTCAGTGCGCCCAATCTTCCTCAAGTTGAGTGGCAGGGCGTTCCAAACCTTGGTCGCCGTGACTCAAATAAGTCCGCCATCATTCTACTCCTATGTGGTGGACAGAACCAGTGCACCCGCACGTATTGACGTCCCACAGGCCAGCGTCCCAAGAGAACCCCGTACACAAACTTTGCATTTCCATACTTGCCAAAGGCACCGAAGTTCATCCCCAGAATCCTAGTTGCATACTCAGATACACTTGCTCTGGGCTCAAGTTGGTATATGTACCTAGCACAAGCATTGAAAGCAACCGAAAGACGTCGACTGCTTCTGCCATCCAGGCTAAAATAAACTGAGTCGCAATTCATTGGTTCACGTTAGATTTAATAAATACACATTCTGCTCTATTTATATCTATAGGTAGTTAATAGCTAAAGTTATAATCTTTTCTTTTTCGTCTTAACATTAATTTTCTAATTATTTGTTGTATGTTTAAAAACAAGTGAATTTTTCTATTTTTAAAAAAATTTTGATTTTTAAATATATTTATATATAACTGGCTACGACGCTTATCTTCGACGTCCCAGGGGGCGAAGATAGGGTGGGTGGGGTGGATGATGATCGAAGGTGGTATGTGGGGATCCAGGGCATAAAGAATCTTGGCTAGTAAGGTGCCCTCCAGAGGCTAGGGATGTAATTATATATGTCTCCAAGATTCCCCTCTGTCTTTACGTGTGTTTCCAAGTGACCACAATTTCAAAACCAAAGAATAAATTATGCTTACAGGACTAGACACTTTTGGAAAGAAATTGCTAAACAGGCAATTAATTATGTTTTTGCTGTTGGGGATAGATCTAACTATATGTTTCTCTCTGTTTGAATACTAATACTAACGATAACTTAAAAACGGAAAAAGATGTAGAAATTCGTTCTCCTGATAAAATGTTTTTATAGTGTTCTAAGGTTTTATACCTTCAGGACTTTATGTTGAAAAATTCGAAAAATTAAAAGAAATTCTAATTGTTATTTGGAGACCTCTAAAACTTTTATAGTTAATGAAGTGGTATTTTACAAACATGTTAGTATTAATAAGCTGCATCTTTGTGTCTGGTTTCAGCTTACTAATTCAAAATCGATCCAAAAAATCGCCAAACCAAAAAAAGCATACAAAGTCTTAAAAAATTTTACTTTTTCTACCAATTAATATGATATACTAATTATATCGTAGTTTAGTTAGTTAGTACCTGGAGGTACCGAGTGATGTTCGGTAACTTCTTCCTTCAGTTAAAAGCTTTATTTTAATATTATTTTTAATTTAAAATTCTGATAAAAAGGTCGATTTTTATTTGAAAGCCGCTTTCAAAATAAAAAATAAAAAAATATATAATAGTCGCCCAATGTAGCCCCCCCACCTTCACCCCGCTCGACCCCACCCCCGAAACCTCTCCCTACCACCGGATTCCCCACCACTGCACCCCACCTTCTGCATCTGTTTTGATTCAACCATATGATTCATTTTTATTCATCCAATTAATAAATAAAACCTATCAAAATGTGTTGTTTTTTCAGAAAAGTGAGACCTGCTTATGCGAAATATATTTTTAAATAAATTCTTGATTATTTTTTATTCTATTAAATAAATAAAGTTCTTTATAAAAACAATTATAAAACGTTTATTAATATTTATAACGTTTAGGGAGAACAAAATATGTTAAAATCCACAATCACAATACTTCTTCAAGGCCTTTTAGAACAATGAAACAAACAACCCACTGCCTGGGTATAAAAGGAAAAGGGAAACATTTTTTAAAACCCTAAGAATGGGATTTGTCTACCTGAGAATAATTAATTTGATTACGAAAAAATCCATCAAAAACAATTTTGTCGAAGAGGAGACCGTGACAGATCGAATTGTCACCTCAAAAACCCCCTAACCCGTGAATTTCATCAAAATCGGTAAAGTCGTTTTCAAAATATAACCAAGATACAAATATATAAACAAACAAATATATATACAAACAAATAAATAAATATACAATTTTTGCTCGTTTAATAAGAGTAGATAAACAAATATGTATACAAATAAATAAATATACAATTTTTGCTCGTTTAATAAGAGTAGATTTGATATTTTTATTATTTTATTTTATTTATTATTATTTTTTTTTTTTATTAAAATTCTAGTAAGATTCCGCCCTCTTGAAATGTTTAATAAATGGATGGAGAAAATTGAATCGGCTCTCTTGTGTTCCCACAATACTTGAACCAACTAAGCGGATTTGGTATTTGATAGGATTCATGTCGGATCCTAGCTTGATCAAATCCTTTTAGGCATTCCCTTCGTTAATAAACTGGCAAATACGGTTTGTTTAGAGACTAGAAATTATTGTCGGGTCCAATTATTTCACTCTATTTTTGTCTCAGAAAAATTTAATCAATTTGATTCTTTTTATTAACAAAATTTTTATATGTCTCCAAGATAAGAGGTTAAAATATGAAAATGTATCAAAATAGAAAATGAATTAAAATATTATTTTGTTACCTAGTTCCTTTTTACACATGTTAATTCCTATTTAAAATGAAACTTATAAATAAATTGATTTAATAAATAACATTTAACTATTTGATTTATATCCAATTGACTATATACAAAATAATTTTCTGGTGTATGTAGGTAATATTCCTTGATAGAGCTTTAATTTGAAGGTATGCTCTAACATCTTTTTGGTCTTTTCAACACCAAATTCTCTCTCAAAGATCTCTTTTGTCTAATCGTAACAAGAGCTTAATCATTAGGCAAAGTTTCATCATTCCATTATAGCACCAAATTTCACTGGTCTCTAATCTGTTCCTCTCTTCTTATATCGTCCATTAATTTTAACCCTTATAAATCTCTATGAATACAAAATTCTGGATGAGGAGTATAATGATTTTTATTTCGGATTAAATGCTAATTTAGCCTAAACAATTCTAATCTCATTTTTTAGTCTCTTCTTCTTTTTATGGTCTCAAATAAATATTTATATATAACCATATTTATATTTGGTATATATATAAAAACACCCATTTGACATGTGTGAAGTTTTCAAAATTAAAAGTGTGAATTTTAATTTTGAATCTGGAATTAGATTTCAAGAATCATTTTGATCTTTTCTCGACTCCATTTTCAATAGAAATAAATTTTACCGATCTGAATGAAAATTGAATATTGTCTATTAATTAGAATTTTATATTAATTATCTAGCCAGGAAAAAATATAAACAAATACTAATAAATAATATCACTTTTTGTAAGTATGTAGGTATGTATTTACATATACGAGGAGAGAAGCTATTTTCAAGTATAAAACTTACGAAAACTAAAATTAGAAGCTCACTATGATCTAAAAAAATAATAAAGTTCTTATTTTTACATTATTAACTATCTTTTTTGAATAACAAATATCAATTAATTTCACCCCTTCATTTCGGGCCCCGTAGAAGTGAAAGTTTCGGTGTTTCAACTTCCTCTTTAATTAATGTGCCATTCTTTACCAGTATGCCAAATTTCAGCATCCTAGGTTTATTGAATTTTTAGTATAATGTTAATTAAATCTATAAATTTTACCCCTTCATTTTAGGTCCTGAAGAAGGGAAAGTTTCGTTTTTTGGATTTTTCCCATTAATTGTACCCCAAACTCTACCAGCATGCTAAGTTTTAACATTATAGAATCAATATATTTTCTTTGTATGTTAATTTAGCCTATAAATTTCAACCCTTCATTTCGGGCCCCGAAGTAGTTTCAAGTTCCTCTTTTAATAATGTGCCAATCTTTACCAATGTGCCAAATTTCAGCATTCTAGGTTCATTGTGTTTTCACTATGTTAATTTAGCCTATAACATTCACCCCTTCATTTTAGATCCTGAAGAAGGGAAAGTTTCGATTTTTTGATTTTTCCAATTAATTGTACCCCAAACTCTACAAGCATGCCAAATTTCAGCATTCTAAGATCAGCGGAAGTACTCTAGAATTTTGATGAGTGAGTGAGTGACGAAAAAGCCTATCTTGTAACTTAGACGGTATAAAAAATATAAATATGAAATTTTGTAATTTAGTTAAGCTCTTGGACCAGTATTGTGGAAAAAAATTTCAGCCATGTAGAGGTTTCCAGCACGAAGTTAGAGAGGGGTCAAAATGGCCTGAGTTGTTACTTACATGTAAAGAGTAGTCTGGCAGTGCACACACCCACATATATACGTTCGAACTTGGCTGGGGCTCTGCCGTGCCCCCAGATTAAAATTAAAAAATTTAAATGATTATTTTAAAACCCACGAATGTTCAGGATCAAAAAATCAAGAAGCCCCTGTTCAACAAGCGTGCTTCGCAGCTGGTATTATATATGTATATATATATATATATATATATATATATATATATATATATATATATATATATACCTATTGAAAGGATAAGTTAAAAATTAGAAACCAGTTAATTATTAAATTAATGGAATATATGAGAAATTAATTGTGAATACGAACGACTATGCTGATAAAATATTTGGATTTCAATCCTATTGTATAATTAATATGTCTAGGAAATTATATTAGAGAAAACTCGAGAATTCATTTGTTAATATTTCACTTATAAATAATTAATTAATTCCAGATCTATTTATGAAAGGGGTCAAATGACTCACGGCGTTCATAAACTAATTGCAAAACTAGCAGAGAGGGGACCAGGTCTACACTATGATAATATTTATAACCTATAAAATTAATTAATGGTTCTGTGTTGAAAATTAAAATAGGTGATGTGGCTATTCACATGATATTATAATAACACAGTACCCTAGTATTTATATAATTTGACTTCATTACTGAATAGCAAACAGATTTGTATTTGTAAAATAATTGATAATAGAAATATTCTAGATTTAATAATACTCCGTTGGTAAAGTTGTTTATCAAAACATAAGTTTAGTCTGTAATAACCTAAATTAAACATTTTTAATGAAATATTCTCAGTGAGGACCCACAACATTTCGACATTTATTCCATAACTTTTCTCACTGTCGAGAAAAATTTAATGACGAGGTTTTCAAGGCCAGATCTATGGAGATTTTCACTAATAGTTCTTAATTTTTTATTTTTATTGGCCTTCTGAAAGTACATATCTAGTAAAAATTGTCTTAATGAAGAAAGCATTGCATTCGATTGCATTAAAAAAAAATAAGCTGACGTGTTCTGATGTGGCCATCCACTTGACTTTACCATACAACCTGGCCCCTCACTTATATTTAATATTTAATCAAATTATTTTTAATCATATAGTGGAGGGGGGCTAGTTTTTGCTTTTTAGACTTCTGGGATCCCACTGATTATGTATACAAAATTTGGTTGAGTTTGGTCAAATGGCCAAGATTTTAATTTTTGCCCATGCACCCCCCTCCCCCATTTTGGGCGGTTAGTTTTTGCATTTTTAGACTTCTGGGGGTCCACTGATTATGTATACAAAATTTGGTTGAGTTTGCTCAAACGGCTTAGATTTTTAATTTTTACCCCCCCCCCCCCATTTTGGGGGGTTAGTTTTTCCATTTTTAGTCTTCTGGGGTCCCACTGATTATGTATACAAAATTTGGTTGAGTTTGGTCAAATGGCCTAGATATTAATTTTTTGACCCAGCATCCCCCCCCCCATTTTGGGCGGTTAGTTTTTTCATTTTTAGACTTCTGGGGGTCCACTGATTATGTATACAAAATTTGGTTGAGTTTGGTCAAATGGCCTAGATTTTTAATTTTTAACCCCCCTCCACCCCCCTTAATTTTCAGTCGATATGCACCAAAATCTAATCAGCTCTTAATCTCAATGGACCAAAACTACCTGTGAAATTTGGTTTTAATATTCACACTAGTTTTTGAGCTAGCTCGTCCACAAAATTTGGTAACGCACAGACTAAGTAACAGACATTTTGACAAAACAATTATTATCTCGAAAAATATAATTTTTTCGATGTTCACTTATTAGAGTTTTTTTGTAGAGCGAACGCCATGGTTTTGCTCAATTTTTTTAATCGAAATAGTTTCAGCCGTTTTTTAGATATTTCGAAAAAAAGAAGGAAAAAAAAACACTTTTTTCATGCACGATTACAATACTTGACCATACTCTGTATGGTAAAGTAAAAAAGAAAAAGGATCTAAATTGAAACTAAAATATCATTATCTTTTTTCCATTATATACCTACACCCATATCTTTATTTTCTAAATATTAGCTCTATATAAGTGCCATGCTCTCAAGATAATTCAATAAATTTCTTTTCGATCATTTTCTAAATTTCAAGAAGTAATTTATAGAAGCGACTTTTAAAATAATTTTTTAAACAAGGTTAGATTGCAATTTGTGTTCAAATTATATTGAATTCAATTTTACCTATCTATTAAGGTTTAGGTACAGTGAATGTCATCTTCTCTAGATATTTTCTTTGTAGCAAAATTTAGATCAAAAGAAATTGACTTTCAATTCCGGTACAGCCGTTATTTTACTTAGGCACACTCATTTTCTCTAACATTAATTCACTCATTTCTCGAATATGACTGGCATGTCTCTTGGAGCGAGTCTTCAAGGTTATCTTTAAATTCAAAAACTGCCAATAAAATTGATCTGAAAGATTTTTTGGTCCACCCATAAGTTAGAAAAGTGGTCGAAATTTTCTAGTTTATTCACAAAGTTTCGACTTCTGATTCTAAAGCCGTTTTCACATAAAAAATGTATAGATCAACTTAATCAAATTTAATTTTAACAGATCATATATTTGTTGAGTTGATTCAAGCTATATTAAATTACCAGTTGAAAACTCTTATAAAAAATAAGATTTAAGATACTAGGGTATTCTTTTATATTAAAAACATTATTCAAAGACAATATATAGTACTCTCGATCTTATATTATTATTTACAACTACACAAACTTTAACTAGTTTGATGGTAGCACAAAGTATATTTATTACAGGCCTTTTAATGTAATATCTCCCATAAAATAGTCGCATTAAACTAAATTTGCCTTTTATTTAAATTTATTTTCCATCAAAAACGGCTTCAAAATCATACACACACACACACACTGATATGAATATCCATTCATAAAAACATGGCATAAGAGCCTGAAGCTCATCTCCGATGAGCACTCTGATGAACAGTTGATTTAATTTAATTTACTTTAATGATATAATAAAATATGTACAGAATATTAACCACATTTTATTTTCTCTATAGGGGAGTTTTCGCTTTAATCAAGTTTGAATTTTGTTCTTTTCATCCCCATAAATATCCCTAGATCCCTACCTGCAACTAGATGGCGAATTACCTTAATATATTTTTAAATTATCGTAAATAATTAAGTGGTTACCTTTAAATTAAAATTAACTTGGACAAAAATTAACACAAAATAATTATAAATTACAAATATTTTTGAAATTCTTTCATAATATTTACTTTTTTTTTATATTCTTATAAAATGACTACCTGCAAGGCCCGCTGTTAACAATTTTCATGTTCAAAAATAATTTTCAAACATGATTTTTTTCTGATGTTAGATAGTTTGTTTGAATTTCGTTATTCAAGAACGAAAAAGCTTGTTCTAGAATCATATTGTATATTATTTTAAAATAAAGTTAAAGGAGGCAATAAAAGAGTGTCTTCTGCTGGAAAAATAAATTTTTAAAATTCATTTATAAAGAGATATAGTGTCAAGGACTTTGTACACGTGTAAAGAACACTTTCATAATATATCAATCCATATGAATCAATTGTAATATATTGATGAAGAGGACAAAGTCCTCTAAACTATATCTATTTAATAATGAATTTAAAAATTTTATTTATCCAGCCAAAAACACACTCTTTTATTGTCTCCTTTAATTTATAAAATTCTGCTACTCTCGGGAAAAAGAACCTTTCAATTAAAATTTAAATATAGTTTTTGGCTTCTAAAAATGCAATAAATGAGATAAAAATCGTCATATGCTAAAGAGCTAAAGAGCTGAAATTTGCCAAAGAGTGTGAATTGATTAATTACTTGTACTTTCCATTTTTTAGATCAAATAATTATCAAATCTTGAAAAATTCCATACAGTGTATAGAAATTTGAGAAAACTTGTCACTTTTTTTTATAATTTTATCAAAATCAGAATCAAAAAATTATTAAATTTTTCGATCACGTTACTGTAGTTAGAACTCTTGATATATGATATTCAAAAAGAAAACAATGAATGAGCAAAGCTTTGAGTTTGAGTATAAACATATTTTAGAGCAAGAAACTCGAAATGAGGCCCATCAAAACCTTCCCCCCTCCTAATAGCAAAAACCAGAGTCGCCAACATTTGATTATTTTTTTATTTTTTGGAAAGTTATGTTGGCTAACCTGCAAAATTTATAGTTTTTCCTGAATTTTCCAATTTCTCTTTACGTACTAACCTGAAGTGGAATATTACTAACAGAAAAAAAAATAGTCAGATCAGTTCAGTCGTTCTCAAGTTTTGAAGAAACATGAATTCGTTTTTATATAGTATGGATATAGAAGAAGAAGAGAAGTTGGTCACATGTTTTATTTTATCAAGTGGTTCCAAATCATGCCGCCCTCATGGCTTATGGCGCGTCGAATGCTTCACTTATTATTGGTATTTAGATAAGAGAAATAGTTACATTCCAACCTTGTGAGATGAAGTTAATTATTGCAAGTATTTACAATAAGATCTAATTTTGCATCATTATTATCATTTTGATCGCTAACGAAATAAGTTTTCTCGTTATTCATCGTAAACATTCCACATTCGAAAGCAACTAGGCTGTCTTTTGGCATCGACATCGAAGCAACACGTGTTTGAAGAAGGAATTCTCTACATCAATATTTTTGTAAGTATTATTAATATTTTCATTAGTAATTTAAAACTAATTATTATATTTTTTTCAATAACTCAATAGAAGTTATGCTGATTTATGTTATGTAATATTTAATGTATTTTCATCCCTTTAATTTAATAAAAGCATATTTATATTTTCATTAGTAATATAAGTAGCAATTATTAATGAAAAATTAGTATTAAAAAAATCAAACACCACATTTTAAAATTTTATAAATTAGTAGGTATGTATTATTATTTTGTAATAGAACAAAAAAATTGTATTTTTGCTTAATTTTTTGAAATGTCTCAAAAACGGTTTAACTATTTATTTTGAAATTAAAAATTTAAACTAAATCATATGGTGTAGGTCCTTAAAAAAGTCATACAAAAAGAAAAATATCGTAAAAATGATATATATTTTAAGAGATAATACTTAATTATTTTAAAAAAGTAGCTTTGGGCCTGCAAGCCAGCTCTAAATCTTTTTTCCTAGAAATATCTGTTTCAATTCAACAATTTCAAATTTAAAAGTAAAACATTCAATATACATACACCTGTACTAAAGATTTATTGTTGTGTAATAAAACGAAGACAATTTTTTTAGGACCAAATTTACAAATTGATAACTGCTCTTAGAAGATTGCTTCAACTAATATACCAACTTTCCAAATTTCATGTTTCTAGGTCCTTTCATTTGAGCTCATTGATGATCAAATGATCAGTGAGACAGAAAATCTTTTAAAATTATTATAAATTATAAGGTGATATCGATCATTAATTAACTACTTTTATTTATTTGTCTGGATGAAAATGGAAGTAAACTAAAATTGCTATTTTATTTATTGAAGGAGACAATAAAAGAGTGTGTCTTCTGCTGGAATTAAAAAGTTTATTTATTTATAACGAGACTATAGTTTCGAGGGCTTTGCCCTCTTCATCAGTCTATTACAATTGATTCACAGGAATTAATTTATGAATTGAAGGTTAAAATTTTCACTTGGCTGAGCTAAGAATTGCCATTCATACTTGTTTTATTTTTTGGTTGTAGGTGGCGTTAATGTTTTTATTTGCGCGGCTATTTTTAAGATAAGGCTTTCGGGAATTTCTATTTTTCGATTTAAGAATTTTTTTGGTGAATTATTTTATGATTTTAAAATTTCTAAAGATTCGAAAATACTAATTTTAGGGGATCTAATTCTGATCTAATTAATTTAATATTTGATTCATCTGGAAAACAATGTTTCTCGGAGATTAAATGGTCTGCAATTGCACTATGACCTGAACCCCTTTAAAAATTCTTTTGTGTTCCGAAATGCGTGTGTTTAAATTTTGTTCTGATTTTTCCTATATAGGTCGAATTACATTCTATAGTCTCGTTATAAATAAATAAAATTTATAATTCCAGCAGAAGACACACTCTTTTATTGTCTCCTTCAATATATAAAAATTCTGCTACCCTCGGCACAAAAACATTCAATTTAATGCTATTTTATTATTTGAGTTCACCTCGATGAATAAACAGTCATCAATTTCAAAAATATTAAATATAAAATTATAATTCTCTCTATTTATATTCGTGGCCACGTCACCGCATAAAATAAAACATATGAATTGTAGTAAATATCCGCCTTATTTAGTAGTATATTAATCAACATTAATTTTTAAGGAACTTTTGGTGTTGGTTCTAGATGAAACATTTTAAATATGATTTGATTAAACTCCTAGGTAAGTTTTATGTAAAACATACTTATAGTACTAGTAGTTGAATCAACACTTATTAATCAACGTGTTATCTCAGAGACGGGGCCATCAGTAAAACATTCCGAAACAATCAATAGCTTTAGGTTTATTTAAAATTTTTATTAGTATGTACTGTTTTTTGATTTTTCATTTTTTTATGATGATTTAAAACAGTCTTTCCCAACGTGGGGTCCGCGCTCCACAGCGGGCCAATTTGATTGTTATAGCCCAAGAGCCCACGACGGCCAGACCTTCGTTATTTTATAAAAGCTGAAAGTTTTTCTGTGCATGTCCCCTATACAGGTAACAACGACCAGCGACTATAGAGTTTGGGTTGTGGTTACTTTGGCAGGTAACAGGTAATAAAGGTGTATAAAATAGTACTTTAAATTCGTTAAAGTATAAAGCTCAATTTTTTTATATTTTCTTCGGGATAACTTTAGAAATCTCGTCATCCATTGCCGGACACTTATGACAGTTGCTACCCCCTGCCAGACACCCCTAAACTTTAATAAATTATAATTATACTTTCGTTATAATATAAAAGATAAATTTTATATATGTTACTTGGCGACCTATAAAAAAATGTTACCTCAATAGGCGGACAGTTTTAATGGTTTTTACATAGATTTTTGACATTTCGGTTATTATTGATAACCATTGGTGAAGACATGGAGGAATCGTCTTAAAATCAAAAATAACCATCGATTCTTATCTAATACTAGAGGAATAACCTTATTGCATTCCATTTTTGTTGTTTTGACTATTAATGGCAACCTCTACTGAAAACGTGGAAGAATCGACTTAAAATCAAAAAGAAAGTTTAGTGGTGTCTGGCAGGGGGTAGCAACTGTCATAAGTGTCCGGCACTGGATGACGAGATTTCTAAAGTTATCCCGAAGAAAATATAAAAAAATTGAGCTTTATACTTTAACGAATTTAAAGTACTATTTTATACACCTTTATTACCTGTTACCTGCCAAAGTAACCACAACCCAAACTCTATAGTCGCTGGTCGTTCTTACCTGTATAGGGGACATGCACAGAAAAACTTTCAGCTTTTATAAAATAACGAAGGTCTGGCCGTCGTGGGCTCTTGGGCTATTAGGGGAGAGGGCGAATTTAAAAATGGGCTGTTCCAGATAAATATAAAAATCTACAAAATTAGTTATCTATATATTTGTATTATAATAAATGTTAACAAAAGTTCATAGGAAGTAGTAGCTTCAGCAATATATAAAATATATAATTATAAATTAGGAAAGAGAGGAATTCAGTCAGTAAAGGAAGCCTCTGTCGAATAAAAACTCCCAATTGTAGAAAAGTTATAAACATTATATAATGCCATCTTCAGTTCTAATGAGCTGAAATAAGCATAAAATGTATGAATATAAATACAAACAAAATAAATTATATAAAAAATAACTAATTAGTTCTTACAATATTTGTAAACTCAATACATAGAGTGCAGACAGAGTTGTTATGTATTATTAAACACAAAATTATATATAACATATAAAATGTGTACATCGGTCTTGGTATGCTCAATAGTTAATATGGCGAAGTCTCAAAAGCGAATAAAATTTTTTTAACAAAAAAAATAATATAATTACAGGCTAACGATTTAACTAAGATCGATGACCCCTGTGTAAATGACCTGACACAAAATATATTTAAATTTGATAAATATCTATATCTCTAATAATATAATTATCATTTAATAAAATACATTTTTTTACAAACAGGGTGTCAAAGATGGTCAAATTGGCCATTCAAATGATGCACTCAAAATGGCGTTTAAATTTGGGCATCATCTTTATTTAAAATAAGGAAAGAAATATAATATACTCGTAAATGATTAATTTTTAAAAAATAATTTAATGAAACATAGTACCACGAAAAATAAGTAGGTACTTACTAATGTATAACTTGAAGAAGTTTGTTCTTCTTTAGCATCCGTGACATTATGTCTAATCATATAGAAATTGCATACAAGATACCAAATGTTCACATATAAAGAAAGTGAAAAAACATTTATTTTGATTAAAATGTAAAATAATATAATATCACTAGCCATCCATGAAATATTAATTTTTGAAAAGAGCCTTGAAATTGAATTTTTTTTAAATATGGGTTACGATTTAAATGTGCGGAGTAAGTTAGTTAAAAACATGCAGTCGTCCCTGAGATCCTCTATCAAGAGAACGAGCTGGGTTCAATTCTCAAGTACTTGGAAGGGGTCACGTGGGCTTAGATAGGGTTCGTCATTGGCCTAAGCGCTAGGACTATTCGGGCTTCGTGGACACTCCTCTAAAGATCTCGCCAATCATTTCTAAGCAATTGTAGACAGCATGAATAGGAGGATAGACTGTAAACCAGCCGTTTATTCCCACTCAGCGGCTGCTGGTTGCCTACCTAGGACATCTAGGAGAACACGGGCTAATCATACCTAGAAACGCTCTCCGCTCTCGCTAGAGCGAATGTTCGCTAATCACAATTAAGAAGGCGTGGCTCAAGTGATACTTATTTCAAAACACTTGGACGAAGCTACCCTTGTGACCTTTAATCTGATTAGTGGAGAGCCCTCTCTACCTGGAGTTACTCTAGAAGTGTATTTGTAGTCTAATAAGTATTTTCCGGAAAAAAGTCGCCCAAAATGTCTCGCTTTTTTTCATAAATAGTCTGCAAAAAAGTGTCTAAAAATTCTATAATTTTGTAAATAATTAGTCTCTAAATAGTCTTTGTCAAAAAAAAGTATCTATTCCATTATTTCCCAACGAGGGGATCACGCCCCACAGAAGGGCAATTTGATTGTTAAGGTGTGGGCTCGTCCAGATAAATATAAAAATTTACAAAATTAGTTATCCATATTTGAATAATAATAAATGTTAACAAAATTTGATATGAAGTAGCTTCAGCAATAATAAAATACATTTAAATATAATTTTGTATAACCAAAAAAATAATAATCAACAAAATTTTGTTTTTGTAATTATATCTATATAAATAATAATTCATTTTTAGAATATAAAAATTATGTATATTGTCTCGTACCTCAATTTATTGATACACATTTGATTTTGGCGGTTTTTATAAGTTCCATGTACTTGTACTTATAAAGAGTGAGTCATCTCTTATCACATAGGGGGCATGAGAATTTTAGCAATGCTTAGGTGGGACAATGCACAAAAAAGGTTGGGAAACACTGGTTTAAAATCAACCGAAAGCTATACATTGTTTTTTAAGTGTTTTTGCTGATCACTTCGTCCCAGATAACTTGATGATTAAAATAAAACTATCTTTTGTACATTAAAAATAAATTCCCGATTATACTGACTTTTTTTCATTTCTTGGTTTCTATGACGGGGACTGGAATTTTAAGTCCCGCGACTACTAAACATTGAACCTGCTATATAAACTAGTTTTTTCACTTAATCGCCAACAAAAATGAGCTGCTTATTGAAATAGATTTCAATATATTTGAAAAAAATAATTAAGAATAACTCCATTTTTTTATCATAAAGTATATAACCCAAGAAACAAACAGATTGTTTCACAAATATTCAATATTAATTTTTATTTATTGTATTTTTTAGATTATTCTTTGCTGAAATGGAAACAACAATTTTAGATCTGCCGATTGAAGATATTATTTATAAAAACATTTTCACCTCTCTGGGCTTTGAAGATCTATACAATTTTTCACAAGCAGATGAATTCTCCAAAAATTTGGTGACACATTATTTTAAACAAATAAAAGCATTGGATTTCCCTAGAAAATTCAACGAATCCCCAATTTATAAAGATTGTTTTATACTCCTACTTGAAAATTGTACAAGTATTCGTATATTGAATTTAACTAAATGTAAATTTATTACTGACTCTCATCTGCAAACATTATTTTCAAAAAATAGTAATTTAGAAAAAATCAGTGTACTAAGGTGCGAGCAAAATACACTCCAACCATTATTAAAATGTAAACGTCTTATATATTTATATATCGAAAAATTGAAAGTTAAAGATAGAGAATTTTTTAAAATTCTTGATTTATTAAATGAAAATAATGAGGAATTTATATCTGAAATTGTTTGTTTTGCTTAGCCGGTTTGTAGCTAAAGTGGCTATTAAGGCCGTACCCAGAGGAAGACAATGGCCCTCCACACAAAAATCATCTAGTTAAAGTTAATACAAAATGTATGCCAACAAAAATTTAATATAAAATATTGGTTAAAAGTTAATTTAACAATTTTTCGAATATTTGTAAATAGATTAAATATCTAAACATTTTTTTAAAAAATGGGCACTTTCTGACAATATTTTTGTGTATTAGCCCTTTCAGTATTAATTAATAGTTTAAAAAACTAACTTATATGTATATTTTTACTTTTTTATATTGTACCTAGATATTTTTAAATAAATAAAGATTTTTATTACCTATTTATTTTATTAGTATTTTTAGCACTCTCAACTTATTTTTCGCATTATATTTTTCATAGTCTAGCTATGTAACTTCTTTAAATAATTAGTTAATAGAGTAAAGGGTGTGTTGTTTCACAGTGAATGAAATAATATTCTTAAAATAATCAATATATTTTATTTTCCAGTTTACAGATTGTTTTGATATTATGGCTTCTACAACGATATCTGTGTTGTTTTTGATATGTTTTTTTCCAAAAGTGGAAGAATAAATAAAATATTTATTTTCATTTAAAATCTAAGTGTTTTAGGAGATAGTTGAAGAGAAGATTGAATAAAATAGTTATTTGTATTATAAGGCAGAAAATTCGTTGTTTTCCGTGGTGAGGGAGTTGGTCAAGACGATCATGATATTTTGCCAGGCCCTGAATTAGACTGTATCTCCATGATACTATGGTGTACCTATACAATATTTATAATAATAAGCTATCAAAAGTCTGTATAAGCTGGAATTCGACCATAAGTTAAGATCAATAAACTCGACCATTATTTTAAGTTTCTCACACTGTACGTTGACATAAAAAATGTCAAATCATTAAAATTTTCGAAAATCGTAAAGTTTTCTCTTTTTCCACGAATTATTTTTGAAGTCTTTAATTGGGATTTTGATTATTCGACTAAATTATTTGAATTTAATTTTTGAAATGATTTTTCAGATTGACTTCTAATTTGCCAGCCAATCTTTGGACTGAGTTAATTCTCACCTTCCATTTATCAAAAGTGAGTCTTTTTTTATCTTTTATTTAAAATAAACTATTTATTAAATAGGGCCCAGGTTATCTTTAATTCCAAAAATAATTAAAATGCACTTATATCCTTTTGCATTTTCAAGTTTCAAATATTTAATTATTCCGGATGGTCACTTATTCCGAACCCGAGTTGTTATGGATAATTTTTATCTCAACCAAAACATTCTGTAAAAAAACAGGACAAGTTTGAAAAAGTAATGAAATCTAGTGTGTAGCCAAGTCAAATTCTCCAAGAATAATTAAGTTGAGAGATCTAGTATTTTTTCAAATTAATTATTCTTGGCGAATTTAACTTGGCTACACACTAGATTTCACTACTTTTTCGAACTTTCCCTGTTTTTTCATATAATATTTTGGTTGAAAGTTCTCTTCTTTTTAACCGACTTCAAAAAAGGAGGAGGTTCTCTATTCGATTGAATTTTTTTTTTTTTTTTTTGTGCCTATGTTACCTCATATCTCCGCCAATTCTCAACCGATTTTGAAAATTTTTTTTGCATTGGGTCCAGTCTAGCTTCCGATTGGTCCCATTTTTTTTTCGTTTTTTTTTCATAGGTATTAGACCTTTTTTATTAGGTTTGTTTAGACCTAACCTCTTTGTTTATGAACCGATTTCGATGGTTCTTTTTTTATCCGATAGGGGGTGTCTTGGGGATGGTGCCATATTAATTTGATCAAGTTCTGATGATATGATCACTATTAATAACATCACTAAAAAGAGAAAAATAAAATAATTTTTAAGAAAAAAATAAAAACCGACTTCAAAAAATTAAATGCAACAAATAAAATACACTAAAAGGTATAAAATAATTATTATCTTATTTAGTTACAACTAAACGACGAAATATTAACATGAAATTACTTTTTGAAGTTGGTGCCAAACATATACCTTTTATGAATCGCACTCGACGGATCTTACTTAGTACGTTTGGAGGGTATGCTCGCTTATAGGTATAGTTTGTTTGGCACCGACTTCAAAAAGTAATTTCATGTTAATATTTCGTCGTTTAGTTGTAACTAAATAAGATAATAATTATTTTATACCTTTTAGTGTATTTTATTTGTTGCATTTAATTTTTTGAAGTCGGTTTTTATTTTTTTCTTAAAAATTATTTTATTATAAGCTATAAGGAAGCCCATTGGTCCAAAAGGATAGAATTTTTATTTTTGACCCCCCCCCCCCATTTTGGGTGGTTAGTTTTTGCATTTCTAGTCTTCTGGGCTCTAAGCCCACAGAATGTGTATACAACATTTGGTTGAGTTTGGTCCAACGGGCTAGAATTTTCATTTTTGACCCCATCCCCCCCCATTTTGAAGGGGTTTAAATATAGAAAGTTTGTATTTTTGAATTTTTCCTTTGTTTGTGTCACAAACTCTACTAGTAGGCGAAATTTCATGATGCTGGAATGATTGGAAGATCCCTATAGGTTTTGATGACCTGTCAGTAAGTGAGTGCCAAAATTAGCTATTTTCTCAGGTCCATATCTCAGAATCTATTTAAGCTATATTATTGAAATTTGGTACTCTCCTCAAGATGCATTACCTAATTACATGTGTATAATTTCAACTCTGTATCTCAAATGGATTCCGAGCTGCAGGGGTCGAAATTATTCGTGTAAATGGCGTACAGCTTGTATAGTACAGCCAAGCAAATGCTCGAGCCTGCCCTGCGCACGCTGTGCGCTTTGAATCAGAAGGGTTATATTTACACATTTGAAAATTTCCAAACGCCAAAAGCAGCCCGTGCCAATGGCTACCCTTGGATTTTTAACCAGTCTGACATATTATATATGACGCGTAAAAAATTTTCAGTTAATATATTAAAATTTCACCGGGAATTTTGGCTAAATTTAAACATGGAAGATATATTCTTTATAGCTACTCTGATTCAGTAGGAGACACCTCCGTGATTTTCCTAATGAAATCTAATTTTATAGCATTGTCGGAAAAATTGACTTTTTTATATACCTAAATATACTTAAACATGTTAATGAAAAATCTTCAAATTTGATTTTCTTTTATAATTATCTTGTGAAATGATTATTGATTTTGTGTAAAATATCTTATCAATTTATTCATTACTATTACATTTCTAAATTTGAAAAATAAAATTTACCCTTTCCCCTAGCTAATAAACATTTCATAGTTTATTTTACATGAACAAAGACGTTGAATCGCGTTTCTTTGAGAACGGACCACTTGTATAATTACAAGTGATTGTTTTTGTTGCAAACGCGCCGATTGAACTCTTCTTTGACAAGTTTAGATGCCAATAATATAACTTTGCATGTCAAAGAAACAAGAGTTTTATCTTGTTAAAGATTTATTTTGATCCAATTTATGTTTCTTCATTTCATCTAGAAATATAAAAAACACTTTTGAAGCTATATTTTTTCTAATGATATTTTATCAAATACATTTAAGACGCCAATGAGAGATAAACATTGCTTTCATCAAAGAAACGAATAAAAAGAATACTTTAATATTTTAAGAGTTTTTAATTAAATTTTCTTTTAATGAGAAGGAAAAATATAAGATTAGAATATCTTTAATTATGAAGATGCTCACCAAATACATTTTATAAGAGATTTTTTCTAAGCTGAACACTAAGATAAAATATATTTCTCATTGAACGGGATAAAGAAGGGAGTAAAAAAGTATTCATTCAATTTAAGAAGGTGGCCCCCAACAAGAGATGAATCTCCATTACAAAATGCATTTTGGCTTTTGACCGATTTATCATCTTAAGTTCTTTTATTTTTATAAAATCTCACCAAAAACATAAATATGAAAATGGGCCAAGTTTGGTACAAACGATTTTCTGGGTTGTCGGCGTCGTCGATAAAAGAGTTGAGATCTGAACGGGTACCAAGTTCCATAGCAATCCTTAAATCGTTGCTATAGGAGTGTAGATACAACGTACTTCAATTGATTTAAAATAAAATTTGTTTCGTTTTTTGATATTGAGTTTATAACTTGGCAAGTTTATATCCAACTAAATTGTTTATAGTATAAAAGAGAACAACTATAGCGAAGTTAAATTTTAACCTAGTACAGTAGAATCCCGATATAATCGTATCTTCAAGGGGACAATGGATAAGTACTATATATCAATATGTTCGCTATATCGAGATTATGATATATCGAAGGTAAAAATTAAAAATACGATATATCGAAAGTTTTAATTTATTTTTATTTTATTTTAAAAATACATTATACCGAGGGGATTCGTTTTATACGAATTAACGAGATTTTCCCAAAACACGACTCTAATACAACGGAAAAATACGAATTATGAGACGTTTTGTCGATCTTGGAGAGGAAAAAATACATTATACCGAAAGGACTAAAATGCATTGTTTTATATCAATTAACGAGATTTTTCCAAGGGACCAGTTCATACTTACGTTTTATGGGGATATATGAAATATCGGGATTCTACTGTATTAAATAATTTCATCACGTTAAACGTAATTTATAGACTATTATAACGTGCCAAGTTATAAATTCAATATCAAAGAACGTAAGAAATTTTCTTTAAAATCGCAAAGGATTAATATTAAAATACAATTTTCCAGAACCCGGTAAATCTCAGAATTGTATAAACTCTCAATCCTTTTTACTCACGGGACTGAAAACAGCTTTGTAAACGGCACACACTAGCATTAAGGATAGACACATCAGTTTCATTTTGTTGTACATGATAGAATTAGCAAAATGTTATGTGGCTAGTCCTAATCAAATACATTCGGATCAATTCCAGTTGTTTTCTACTGGAATGTGTGTTGAATCCATCATGGTCAGATTTATAATTATAAAGGTATTTTCGAATTATACATAGTATAATTATAAAATTTCTCTTATTCATAGAACTCAAAAATTATATAAATCTCTGGGGACAAAATCATAAATTAACACCGGTCACCAAATTAAATTTAATAGAGTTTGTGAGACCGAGATAAAAATACCGTATTCCGATATCCACGATGACTCAAGAATCAACATTCATAGAAAGTTCGTCTGGTGGCGAAAACTGTTTTCTATATAATTTAGTTTTCTAAAAAATGTATAATTTTTTTTATTTACGTTTGAATACAAAATCTAAACTATCATAAAACATTGTAAATTTTTAATTAAATTGAAGCGAAATCTGAAAACTACATTTTGGTGATTTATAAATTTTTGACATCTAATCTTTTGATTATAAAAGCTGAAACATAGTACAAATGTGCAGCTTATTATAACAAATTATAATGGTTTTTTAAGTTGGTGGTGTTTTATTTACTGTGAATCACCACCAATTCAAATTCATTATAATTTAACAAAATATTTCACTATCACCCAACACAGGCGTTGCCTAAGTTTTATTATTAATACACAATTTTGTTAAAAATTTCAGCTCATTAGTTTCATTATTCAACAAACTCCCGAAGAACGATTTAATATTTTTGATTTTCTGCATTTATCATCCTCAACTACTGTTTTTATTTTCAAATGATTTGGGGTAATTTATCGCGATTCACCGACTCCTGATCTAGTCAAACAGGCATCTTCGTAGATAAAAATAAATTGTAAAAGTTGTTTTACTCCACGTTGCACACATTTTTTTAAACACGAATAAGCAAAGAAAATGCAAATTTTTTAGTGAAATCATACCTCCAGTTGCACAGGGTGCGATATAATGTTTTTATATTTTGATTAAATTGAAGAATGCAAACGATCGGTAACTATTTTTATTCTGTATGTATATTCTGTAATATGAATAGGTCAAGAATTCATTTATAAAAAACAACACATTCCTTGTTGACAATGATCAAAAAAAGATCTCTTGATAACGTGAAATTTGATAAATTATTCGTAAAACCTGTTTAATAAATGAAAAAAGGGAATACTAATGAACAATGGAGAATGTAGAATCAGGTCACATGATATTTCTAAATCAATGATGGTTTATAAAACATTAGTTAAAAAATAAAAAGCAAAACTTGCATTAAACCCACGTCGTGAGCACCTCTGATAGCTTTTATTAAAACATAGATGAGACTGGATTTTATAAACAGGGCATCTGGCTCATTTGAAATCCGCTCACCTGCGACGATCATGGGAGCACTTTTGATGACCGTGTGGAAGAAAGGGAGGTCCGCCGACACCTCACATTTATAGAAGGCGGAAGCATCGCGTTGAACGTCCCGTAAAGTCACTTCTCTGGAATTGGATAACGAAAGCTGGAACAGAAAACAAAATAAATGTTCATTATTAGTCAGTTAATTAGAAAATCAATTATCTCGAAAAACAAATTGGTTGCATGATAAAATTCGAAAATTAGTTAACATTTTCTGGTTATTATTCACGAGGCTTTGGCTTCTAATGCTGTTTACAACACGTCAGAGTTTTGAGATATTATCGGTCAAAACGACGAAAAATGCCTTTTCGAGTCCCAGATAGATATTAAACAGAAATATGTGAAATATATTTTGTTGACCGAATAGAAAACAGCTCCTTCTTTGATTTTCAAATTACCACTTGCTTTTAGCTTAATTATAACTCAAGTTTTACTAACTAAAAAAACTAAAGCTACGTGATTATAAGGATAATAAACATAGGTAAAAACATAAGGTCTTAGTTTTTCACCTTAGTAGCACAATGTTTCAAACTATATATGGTAGATTCTCAAAATCTATATTGGCACAATAAATATAGTTCCTATATAGTTTGAAACATTGTGTTACTAGGCTAGTTATAACTCGAGTTCTAATTGAGCTAAAACAACTGGTCACTTGAAAACAAAAAAAAGCTGTTTTCTATTACGTCAACAAAATATTTTGATTTTAAATATTGCTGCTTAATATTTTTTTAAAGGGACTCAAATATAGGTCAAAATGCCCTTTTTCGTCATTTTGACCGATAATATCTCAAAACTCTGGTGTTGTAAAAAATCGGGAAATTGCATGATAATCAGCTCTATAACCAGCAGTATATTGCTCTACTGGAATATATTGTTAGGTTTACGGAGAGAAATTTTTGTCGAGCAGTGTAATTGTCCTGATATATCTAAACAATAATATCCTACCGTCCCATTCATTAAATTGAAAGTTTCTTTTTTGCCGAGAGAATGTTTATAAATTAAAGGAGACAATAAAAATTCTTCTCCCTACTTTCACCATTTCTTCCCACATTTCTTCATTGTAAAGGTAACAATTTACCACCCAAAATAATAAAAAAATTTATATTTTGTTAATTAATAGGAATAGCAGAGAATTGGACAAAAATTAAAAACAGAGTTTTTATTGAATGGGCCAGACCTTTCGTCGATTAATTTCGATTTCCTCAGCGGCTCATTCTATCACTCTTTGTCAAAAGACAATTCCACTTTCAAAATCCTTTCTTTGTCTGTTTAAAAGTAAAAACAACATAATTTTTGTGAGAATTTTGATTTAAATTTTTATTTAATTGTTCAAGTGTAAAAAAGTTCAAGATTGTTGAGCAATTGAGGCCTAAGCCAACAATGTATTGTAGTTAAAACAATAAAAAAGATTAATGGATGTTTCGTCGCGTAGTGGAATTGTCTTTTGACAAAGAGTGATAGAATGAGCCACTGAGGAAGTCGAAATTAATCGACGAAACGTCTGGCCCATTCAATAAAAACTCTGTTTTTAATTTTTATCCAATTCCCTGCTATTCCTATTAATTAATGCTTATTATGGATACGAGTGATTTACCTTTATATTTTGTATTCAGTTATCAATGTAAATTCCTCGTAGTCAAATCATAAGCAATACTCATATTTCTTTTATTTGTGAAATCTACCTGGTAATTTATATTTTCTAAATTTAAATTTTTAAATTTTATTTAATGTGTTATGTTTAGAGAAAAAAAGAGGGCCTAAAAAAGTTGGAAAGACGCTCTGGAATAAACAGGCTTTTTAGCCTACATAATAATAATAAGAAGAAGAAGAAGAAAAAGAGGTTTAGAGAGTGATATATCATTGTGGTTTGTATTCCATCCATCCGTATAATAATTTATTATTTTACTTTTATGCTACGGGTAAATAAATAAGATAGGACTGTCCTTGAACTATTATGAAGGATGTAACTGCAATGTTTGTTTTCTTAATACAGCAAAGAATAATTTTTGAGGAAATTTGAATAAACGATTCGTATTTGCCGATTAAATGAAAAGTCTCGAAGGGGTGAGGCTAATATATGGATGTCACTCCAAATCGCGAATTGATATCTTTATACGTTACAAAAAACCTCAAGTTTGTATATTAAAATATCCATTAGATTTAGAATCCTCTATAGGTTTCGAAACTATATTTTATTCCAATGTACCTACTTCTTTTTCTAAAGTAGGTATATAAAAACTGAAATAGCTATCTCAAGAAGATCGAAGTAGAAATAAAAGAATATTTGAGATCAAATAGAGCATTGCTCTCTTGGGACACCATTAAAGATGGATTTGCAAATAAAATTGTTTTGAAAGGCTAAAGAAAAAAAACAGCTTGTGTTGCTTTCTATCATGGAAAAGTCTGTCGTCTGATCATTTTTAAGACAGAGCCCTTGGGTTAGACACCAGACAACAGGTTGTGTCCAACACGACCGAAAACTTTGCTGCTTCTGAATGTTTAATGGAGGCCGGCTGCCCGGGCGTTTGCATTGCAAAGTGGTTTTGTTATTGCTGGTAATAAGTTAGCGGGCGTTAAGTCTTGGTTATTACGGCGCGTAGCCCCGGGTCACTCGGCCGTACCCTTTTTAGTCCCTGAAATGTACAAGGATTGCTGGCAGCGTGTGCGTGAGAGGCTCTACTGGTCACTATCGGAAATCCTGCGGTGGCCGCAGCCTATCTCGAATTTAACACGTCGTATTTTTACGAATATTATCTAGGTAATATAAATGTTAGCAAGATGCATTGCCCGGCTATGGTAATACCAAGCTATGTACATTACTCGAATTAACCAAATGGCCGAAAAGAGTGATAAACGTTCTGCTTCTTATTACCTGGTGTTTTATGAAGCAGATGCAGATGATGCAACGACCACACAAATGGATTCTAAAGAATATCTCTCATTTTATTATTGTATTATAATATTTTTTTTTTTTTAATTGGGTTGGTAAAATATCAATGAAACCTTATTGAGTGACAGACTAATGTAATGAAATGAAATAATTTCCAGTGGAATTTCATATTTATTCATTTAAAAGTCGATATTTCGGATGATCTCTCTCCTTCTTCAAAATTTAAGAAATTCTATGAAGGGAGAGTGTAAAATAATTATTTTATGCTAATTACAAGTTATTTACATACACATCAAAAAAACATATAAGAGAAAAGGAGATGGTTACATGTTTCCTTCATAGCAGTGGCGTAACGGGATTTTTTTTCAAAAATTTAAGAAAATTCAACTTGCGACCAATTTTAGTTTAGTTCATCCAGACTTCGAAATTAATAAATTTAAATAGGCTAAATCTCTAAGTATATATATTTTTGCTGAACTATTTCTTTCTAAAAAAGTACCGATGTTTGAAATTTTATTATTATCGAAGATAATTTCTAGTCAATTTATAGCATTGTCTATTTTTCAAAATAAGAATTGTATCTATTCATTTAAACTCAATAAAACAATCAATAATTTATTTAAAAATAACAAATTTTAAAGCCATCCCTTTTAGATTGGCTAAATGTTTCTATAGATTTAACACGTAAATAAGTATGTTTAGTTTTTCATTTTCATAGACACTTTCTTTTAATAAAAATGAACATTTTCAGTTTTGATTCTTTGTGACTTGTGTTGGATTGTTGGAGAATTATTACAGTCTTGTAAAGCCCTTAAAAATATGTTATAACTTGTATGTTTCTATTAAATACTTAGGTATTTACTTGGGTAAATTGGAACTTTTTTTTTAGTTAAAATAGCATTCAATAATTATGAAATGAGATACTTTCGACAAGATTTGGTTTTTATTCCCATGTAGAGGCCCGAATACGATCTAGAACACAAGTCTGTAGCTATGATATATTGTTACGTCATTGCTTCATTAATCCTTTTTATTATCGAAGAAGGGAAGAAAGATCTTCCGAAACGACTATTTTTAAAAAGATAAATATGACATTTAAATAATTTTTTATTTACTTTTGAGAATATGTTTCTCGCAAATGAAGCTTTAGGTGGAGTGATTTTAATCTCTTTTTGGAACAAAGGCTATATGGTAATATATTTATAATAAAGAACAATTTTACTATGCCCAAAGATTCGTTATTGAAATAATTTCTCTACTAAAAAATAAATTTATGCCTCAAGGTAACTACATCTAAGGAAAAAATATACAAGTTTAATAAAAAAAATTTGGAAACCTACTAAGGTCTTGAATCAGCATCTCTCAATAGAAAAATGAAAATTATAATTTTTCTTTTAATTCAGTTAGCATTTAATATTCCTTTAAATTATTTTATTTCAACGATGGTTTGTTATTAATGATGGCTAAGTGAAAGTCAAAAATGCAAGAATATTTTTTTGAAATATAAGTTAAGCTCGTTAACTATTTACGTTTAAAGTTACTTTTACTTTAACTATAATACAACTAATTGTTCGGAATGTTAAAAGGAAAAAATTGTATACATGGCTTTAAATACGCAAAACTCTTGCTATTAGACCGACTGTGCATTAGTAAAAAATTCCGAACCCTCGGGGGATTGAAAAAGCTTAAGCACCACACTTCTAAATACACAAATAGGATATAAACAACCAAATCCACTTTAATCCTCTTCTTCTTCCTGTTTAGATTCGTGTAAAATGAAATGCTTTTGAGGAGTTTACCTCACGAAGGTAATTAAACCCGGAATATATTCAGTTTGACAGCTTCTAACATATTTTAAACCATTGAAGCCTACCGGAAGAAAAGAAATATTGAATTCACTCGATTTTATTTTTGCTTATCGTTTTTAAAATGTCTGAAATATGAGGATTTTTTCTTTCTGTTATTCTATATGTATGCCTGGATTCAGATCTCCACGATATAGCAAGAAGAGAAAAACATAAAAAGTTCTTTCTGGTGCCAAAATTCTTATATTTCCAAAACGAATAATGGATTAGATTTTGAGCTTTCTAGCCTCAAAAAACGATTTAAACTATTTTGATTAAACAAATTGAGCGAATTCACGGCGTTTCGGTCTACGGTAAAAGCTTGAATATAGGGAACATCGAAAATGTTCGATAAACCTCGAGGTGATTACGAAAAGTAGTGTTAGCTGAATGTATTTATCTCTTTCTAAAATCGCTAAGGATGCACTAAAAAAAAAATGGATAAATTTACTATAAGTATGTTTACAATACAAATAGATAGAAAATTTACAAGATTGCGTATATTAAAAAAAATTCTTATGAATTATATTGGTGAAATCACATTAACTCATTGCAAAAATAGAAAAATAAATTGTAACTTTACTTTTTTATTGTATTAATTAGATACGTATTAGTAACAAATATGTTGTAAGATTAACTAAAAAGTTTTGAGGCCGGACTTCACATTTTTTATAGTAAAATTATATAAGACATTTTTAACAGTGTGGGCTCACTTTCTGTTTAGAACAAACTCTCGAAATTGTCTCCTTTTGGGAAATAAATATTAGGGTAAGTCTATCAATAAGAGTTGCATCTTCTTGGTGTAACTCCTTCTTGAATCAATATCTTTAAAACAAATATATATATTCTTGATACATGACCACAAAATTTAGCTAGCATTGGGAAGCAAAGTATTTATTTCAAAATTACTAAGTGCCTAGAGAGAATTATAGAAAACAGTTTGCGGTGCATTGGTAATTGATTTCGGTGGTTCGTATTCATAAAAAGATTGAAAACTGCTGGGTTTAAAATAGTACTAGCCCAAGAGCCCACGACGGCCAGACCTTCGTTATTTTATAAAAGCTGAAAGTTTTTCTGTGCATGTCTCCTATACAGGTAAGAACGACCAGCAACTATAGAGTTTGGGTTGTGGTTACTTTGGCAGGTAACAGGTAATAAAGGTGTATAGAATAGTACTTTAAATTCGTGAAAGTATAAAGCTCAATTTTTTTATATTTTCTTCGGGATAACTTTAGAAATCTCGTCATCCATTGCCGGACACTTATGACAGTTGCTACCCCTGCCAGATACCCCTAAACTTTAAGAAACTCAAGCTCTTTTTGATTTTAAGTCGATTCTTCCACGTTTTCAGTAGAAGTTGTCATTAATAGTCAAAACAACAAAAATGGAATGCAATAAGGTTATTCCTCTAGTATTAGATAAGAATCGATGGTTATTTTTGATTTTAAGTCGATTCCTCCATGTCTTCACCAATGGTTATCAATAATAACCGAAATGTCAAAAATCTATGTAAAAACCATTAAAACTGTCCGCCTATTGAGGTAACATTTTTTTATTGGTCGCCAAGTAGCATATATAAAATTTATCTTTTATATTATAACGAAAGTATAATTATAATTTATTAAAGTTTAGGGGTGTCTGGCAGGGGGTAGCAACTGTCATAAGTGTCCGGCAATGGATGACGAGATTTCTAAAGTTATCCCGAAGAAAATATAAAAAAATTGAGCTTTATACTTTCACGAATTTAAAGTAGTATTTTATACACCTTTATTACTTGTTACCTGCCAAAGTAACCACAACCCAAACTCTATAGTCGCTGGTCGTTCTTACCTGGGACATCCACAGAAAAACTTTCAGCTTTTATAAAATAACGAAGGTCTGGCAGTCGTGGGCTCTTGATCTATACAGTCAATAATTCCGCCTAAAATTTGGCTCGCTTCAAATTGATTCCTTGATAAAATAATTTCTCATCTGGAGCAATATTTTGGTTTTCTTATAATATTGATTATATTTTAAAAATTCAGAAATTATTTTAGGATAATTTTCTTTTCGCAGTAACTTTATTATTCAACATTTTTTAAATACAAACAAAGAAATTCAGAATATAAGTTTATATAGCATAAATTTGAGGTCTTTTGTATGAACTTCATTCTTTCTCTATTAATTAAAATAATCGACTATTTCATAATGAAATTCAAATTATCATTTCATTTAAAAGTTTTCAAAAGACTTAGACAAACTTCGAAACAATTTATCATTGGCTTCTATTAACATCTATTATCATGAATTACACCATAGTTTAAAGAAACATTTAAGTTGAGTCTTTGTAAAGTTACAAAATAAAGAAGTGAAAACAAAAATCCAATACCAAATCAAAACAACGTTGATAAGTTTTTTTTATTATACGTATTATTAACAAATCTTGAATAGGAAATATAAATTATAAATAAATAAATCTAATAAATATACTTACCTCCTGGACAAAATTTACGCATATCTTGTGAATTTCAACTTTACTTTTTAACAAGAAATAAAAACACAAATATTCGATTATCCAATAAATGTATTTCTTTTTGTTTATACTTGTTTTTTCATTCATAATAAGAGCCAGGTGGCCCCTGATTAAAAATAACAATTATTATACCTCTTATTCTTGAAATATTATGAAAATCACAAGCGGTGCGTTAATTTTGTCCAGGAGAGTATATATATTAAAAGTTATTTTCCAATTTTCACATAAGTTAGGTATTTCTCGTTTGATTCAAAAGAAATAAACTTTAAAACAATTTTCAGACATCTGTTTTTTTATGTCTGTCTGTCTGGATTCCGATTTCCACGATAACTCAAGATGGTTCGTCCTAATGTCAAAATGTTTGTATTTTCAAAATAAAGAAATAAAGAAAGTTAAAAAATTAAATTAAAGTAGAAACCCACTATAATTATACCAAATTCCTTCGAAATTCATTAAACCGTTTAAACTGAACAGGTTTTCAAAATATCGAAATTTTGATGATAAATTAGTAGTTTTTAAGTAGTTAGGGATCGAGTTTTGAAAAATCCAATTCACACTGAATGTATGTGATTCTAAAGATTAAATGTGAAAAGTGGGCCTGATAAAACAAAAAAAGTGACAACTTTTCATTTTTATAATATACCTATAGGGATATATAGTATGTTATATGTAGGTATATCTAGTGAAATCAACAATATCAATAGTTTGTTGCGATTAAATTTTGTTCAATTTTGAAATAAAATGAAAAGATAACTTCAAATCAATGCGGGCTGAAATAGATTCTTTATTAAATCGAATATGATTATAGGAGGAGTTGATAAATGAGTATTTATTTTCGAAAAAGGCATCTGATATAATAAACGCTGTCTCTCTGTTATCTATTAACATTTATGAACTGCATAGCTTAAAACAAGTCTTGACAAGTTTTGTTCCAAGAGATAAATTATTTTATTATTCTAGAAAGACCCGTTTCTTTCGATCAGTATTGGACCTTTTTTGTTATGTATGTTCACGCATATCTTCTTTGTTTATGGACCGATTTCGATGATTCTTTTTTTATTGGAAAGGAGGTACCTTAGTAGTGGTACCATATTAATTTGGTCAAATTCTGATGATATCATCAATGACAAAATAACGGAAATCTCCAATTCTAATGTGCAAATAATCGAAATTATAATGAATAAAATCTTTTATGAAAAAAACAATCTTAAAACGTTCATCTAAAACACGCTAACGTTTCGAGATAATTTCTCTATTTATGAATTGAATTTTATTATCAATTTCTGATTCCTTCGCAGGAATATTTCTCTTACGAGATGCATGCAAGGTATTATCATAAGTCGCTATTCTTAACATCACTAAAAAGAGAAAAATAAAAATAATTTTTAGAAAAAAAACCGACTTCTAAAAAATTAAATTCATCAAATAAAATAATAAACCTCAAAAATAAAATAAAATTCACTAAAAGATATAAAATATTTATCTAATTTAGTTACAGCTAAACGATGAAATTGTTACATGAAATCACTTTTTGAAGTCGGTGCTAAACAAACTATATAAGCAAGCTTACGCGATGTTGTCTTCATTACCCGGCAAACGTACTATGCAAGATTCGTCGAGTGCGATTCATAAAATGTATATGTTTGGCACCGACTTCAAAAAGTGATTTCATGTAACGATCTCATCGTTTAGTTGTAACTAAATTAGATAATTATTTTATACCTTTTAGTGCCTTTTATTTTATTTTTGAGTTCTTATTATTTTATTTGTTGCATTTAATTTTTTGAAGTCGGTTTTTTTTTCTAAAAATTATTTTTTCTCTTTAAATAACAGATAATGTAATGAAGTTGACAAATCCCGTTCTTTCCAGTTCATTTCTTCTCTCTCTAGATGAAATCAAAATTAACTTTAACTAACTTTTATTTGTTCCTCCGCTTGTTAACTCCTCTATTAATCAATCACACTGATTCGATCGCTCGCTACAACAACCATCAAGTGGACTGACCCAGGGAACAATTTCTCTAAATTGTCCTTTTGTACTCAAGTTTCCAAAGCACTTAACAAATATTATCGGAATACAAAAACATACAATGTAGATCCAGTTTCTGTCAAAGCCATAATGTCACCACAAGAGAAAGAGAAAGAAGAATGGTGGTTAGTTTCTCACTTCTAATGAATTCATTTAAAATATTTGTTTTATAAGCGGATTTAACATCCATTATCAATTTACACAAAATGTATTTTGTTTAAATGTTTTTAGATTTGTTCTTTATTCAGAGCTCAGAGAAAATATCTGGGACTAGGGCAGTGCCCCAGCCAATTTCGATTCGAGCGGGTGTGCACTACCAGACTACCCTTTACAGGAAGCAACTCGAGCCATTTTGACGCCCATGTAACTTCGCGCTGGAACTTTTTTGCAGATCCTAGAATGCTGAAATTTGACAGGAGAGCTTGGCACATTAATAAAGAAGGAAATCGAAAACGAAATGTTTCCTTCCTCAGTACCTTAAATAAAGGAGTGAAGTTTATAATCTAAATTATATTCTAGAAAAAATTCAAGGACCTTGAAATAATAAAAATTGGCATGTTTGTAGAGAATGGTGGATTAATAAAGGAGGAAATCTCAAAACCAAAACCTTTGTGTGCTGTGGAAGATTTAATTTTTAGGGCAATAGGGTCTCGTATTTCTGTCTCACTTGCACGAATAGTTAAGACTAGATTGCCAATAGCGAGTCATTTCGATTCTTACGAAATAATAATGCCTAATATTCCTTCTTCTGTCGTAATTTCTTATGATAGAAAGTCATTTTCAAGACCAATCTCAAAAAATAAGAAACCAGTTAATTTTTACTTTAACATACAGGGTATGGTCAAGTATTGTAATCGTGCATGAAAAAAGTGGGTTTTTTTTCCTTATTTTTTTTGAAATATCTCAAAAAAGGTGGAAACTATTTTGATTAAAAAAATTGAGCAAAACCATGGCATTTCGCTCTACAAAAAAGCTCTAATAAGTAAACATCGAAAAAATTATATTTTTCGAGATAATAATTGTTTTGTCAAAATGTCTGTTAGTTAGTCTGCCTGTCTGGTTGTCCGTTAGCTGTGCGTTACCAAATTTTTGTGGACGAGCTAGCTCAAAAACTAGTGGGAATATCTCAACCAAATTTCACACGTAGTTTTGGTCCATTGAGATTAAGAGCTGATTAGATTTTGGTGCATATCGACCCAAAATTAAGGGGGGGTGGAGGGGGGATTAAAAATTAAAAATCTATGCCATTTGATCAAACTCAACAAAATTTTGTATACATAATCAGTGGGACCCCAGAAGTCTAAAATTGCAAAAACCAACCGCCAAAAATGGGGGAGGAGGGGGTGTAGGGTCAAAAAATGAAAATCTAGGATCTTGTACCAAACTCAACCAAATTTTGTTTACATAATCAGTGGGCCCCCAGGAGTCTAAAAATGCAAAAACTAACCCCCTCCCCTACATGATTATAAATAATTTCATTAAATATAAGTGAGGGGGCCAGGTTGTATGGTAAAGTCAATTGGATGGCCATATCAGAACACGTCAGCTTATTTTTATTTGACCGCCTTGTTAACAGCTATTTCTAAAATAAATAATTAATAACTTTTTATACTGTACGCTTTTTTGAAGCCGGTAAAGCCCAAATTTTCAAAGTAAAATAATATAATTTCTGGTTTACAAAAACGAATAATTATTAACTTTTATAAAAAATATGTATGATTCTATACTAGATGATTGTATTTGAGTTATTATTTAATTCTTCCCTAGAATTATTAACTTTATCCCCCTTTAATTTACATCACCAAAGCATAAATTTACATTTTCATGTTTTGGATTTCGAGATAGACCAAGTTCTGAGTAATTAGTAATTAAAGTACTAGAGAGCCAACACTGTTATCATCTGCAATGGATCAAAAATTAACTTTCATTTAAAAAAAACTAATTAAATATTTGTTATTTTTGTAACTTAATTTCTCGTTCAATAAAAAAATATCCAAACTGAATTTTCATATGCACAATATTTCGAGATTTCGCATTATACATAGGGAAGCATGAGTAAAGTACCGTATTGTAATCGGTCTGGCGCCAAGCGCAACTTCAAATTGCCCTCAGGAAAAGACTACGGAACCCATAGTCTCAGCCAAAGTCACAATTATATAATTCTTCAGTTTGTATTTTAGGACCTGACAGTTTTGCTAAAAATTACATGGGGTCGCCTCCCGGGTTCAAAAAGTGTGATTTTTTCATTTAGTCAGTGGGCTGTATGGATGAATGCATGTTACCCTTTTTTTCGACCACGATTCTTTCCACAACGTTAAACTGATTGAAATGAAATTTAATACATTCATTACTTTAACAAAATGAAGGGCTGACTAGTTTTTGGTCCACATCGGTCTACAAACATTATAGTTTTATTCTAATATTTTTTTTTATTTTTTTCTAAATATTTTGAAAATGGCTCAAACAATTTTGATGAAATTTAATATTCTATTCTATTTAATATTCTATACTTCCAAAAAGGTTATATAAAGTTTTTAGAAAAATAACATTTTAAAATACTTTACTCTACAGTAAGATAATATTCTGGTTCAAATTCTTTAAAATTTATTTATTTGGTTGGTTTATCTGATTAATGATATTTTAAATGACTATGGATAAAGTCTAGCAACGACCCTTTGCAGTTTATTTTCTTGAGTATGTACTCACTTTTACCAATGTCTGAAACATGTAGAAAAATAATTTTTAAACACAACATTGCAAGGGCAAAAGCTCTTGAAAATTCTTTTTGTTGTCGAAGTTTGAATTTTGATAGGAAAAATTGATTAAATTTCGAATTTTTTTAGTTTCAGAGCTTCTAGTGAAAAATGCTAAATTCAAAATTTTTATTACTAAGATGCACTTTTCTGCCAAGTTTAAGCTTTCTAACTCAAGCTATCTTATGGCAATTCATTTTACCTTATTTTTAAAAAATACATTTTAAATCGTATTCATATATTAATTAATTAAATGATTTTCGATTCCACAATAGGGTGCAAACTTTGGGGTCGGACGTTTTATTTCAATAAATTCTCTGTTTAGTGAAAATTGAAATAAAACAACTCAGACATAAAGAGTGACTCGTCTAGTCATTTTACTTTTTCTTCCGATTTGAAAAAAGTTCCCAAGTATTTCAACTCTTCCTTCATTACATGAAACAATTTAACTTGTTTATTAAATTGTAGATTTGATTGTTTTTAAATTTTGTATGATTTTCTAAATACAATTTATATTAATTTCTCGAAAATTTATTTGAAGAAGCGCGCCATCAACCCATCACCAAGCACTTTCAAGACATGGGAACCCCTGATAGTTATGCATTTGTTTCGACAGCTTTACGTTCCGTTGACAATTCTTTAGGAACGGATTTGCAAAACTACGTATTACACGAAAAGAAAAGATAATTTTATTTTATTAGAATAAATTTTATAGTAGTTTATTTAGAAAAAGATAGAGCGGAATTGCTCAATGAAAGACCAAAGAGTTACCACTAAATTAGAAATTAAATTAAAATTACATTTTAAAATACTTTAATCTACAGTAAGATAGTAGTTTAAAATTCTTTAAAATTTATCCATTTGGTCGGTTTAATATACCTCATTTAAGCTTGCTTAAGTAAGAATGAATAGGCAACTCCGGGCTTCTCTCTGTGAAATGCGACAAATTTCTGAGAAAAATTTTTAAGCAACTGCGTTGTTTTATCATTCATTACCTTTGCTGAACACATAGAACATAGAGAAATTGACTTAAAATAAAAAATAGTAAGCGATTTTCATCTAATACTTGAGAAAAAAATATTCTACATTGGATTTTGACTTTTCAATTATCATTGGTAACCATTGCTGAAGTCTTGGAGGAATCGAGTTAAAATGAAAAATAGCCATCGCTTCTTATCTAATTCTTGAGGATAAGCATTCTAAATTGCATTTTTAACGTTTTGACTATTATTGGTAACCATTCCTGAAGACATGAAAAATTGACTTAAAATAAAAAATAGACATTGATTCTCATCTAATAATGGAGTTACATTCCATTTTTGATGATTTAACCAGTGATGAAGGAAGGAATCGATTTAAAATCAAAAAGGCCAAATTCTATTTATCAGATTAATAATAAAGGAATAAACATATTCATATTTCAAATTCTATGGATGAAGCCTAGCAACCATCTGTTGAGGTTTATTTTTTAATATCATAAGATCTACTCTCTGATGAGAGATATCTACTATCCCTAGGATAATTTTCATTTCATGGTTCATTAAGGACAAGTGTCTCTTCTAAGTATATTAGTGACGTATTACAAACTCATTTTCGCAAGGCTTAAAAGAGGCAAATTCAAAGTGAATAAGATATAGAAAGCGAATTAAGATAACTTGGGAATTAAAAAAGTTTTTATCAGTTTATTAAATGATATCCTTATATTATCTTCCCGAGAAAAAAAGATGCTTTCCTGAAAAGAAAAATTAATTGTAAGTGAATTTAATTTTCATTAGTCTCATCTTTTACTTTTTGTTGTAATTGGCTGTTTTTTGATATTCATAGATTACTTCGACACTTAATAATATTTTATATTTGTAGGAATATAATCCTTTTGGAAGAATTGTAATATGTAATTAATTTTTATTTTAAATACGTATTTTTAAAAATTTAAAACTTCGGATAATACGTACTAGATATATACAAATAAAACAAAAACAAAAAAATCAACCTTAAAATTTTAATTTTGTTAAGGGAGAATAGTGTAGGTTCTTGGGGAAACTTATTTTAATAAAGTAAGGAAAATTTGAAAATTAAAAAAAAAATATAATATTCTAGTAGGTTTCACTTCGAACTTCTGAAGATGGGCTCGTACCCCGAAATATATATAGTCATGCTAAAAATCATCTTGTTTTTTATTTTTGTGAAACTTACCGAGAATTTTATATTTTTTAAATTCTTTTAAAATTTTTAAAATTTTCTTTACTTTACAAAATTTTTTTATGCTTATATTTTCGTTTCGAGTTGTACTTTTGGTCTCATTTTAAATTGTGAGTCTACAACCAGAATGTTTTTTCATTACAAGATCTTATCTTTTTTAAATTAGATTTTTTCAACAGTATCATGTTAAAGCAATGAATTTAACACCCCATAGGATTAAAGAGCCAGTACCGTTAATAATTAGAGGAGTCTGTAAAATGTACACCTTAGACCCCACTCCCTAGAACCCAATTTTCTAAATACTTATTCTGGCACACTAACTTAAAATTTTAGCCTATTTTATAAATTAAAACGTCTTATACTTTACCCATAATTAGACTTATCATATTCTCAAACCGGAACAATTTCAAGAGTTTGCTCCAAACAGAAAGTGAGCGCCTTCTATGTAATTTTAGTAAAAGATAAGTCAGGGACAGTATAGCTAGGTTCTTGAAGGCCGCAATGCAGAAGGTCAAAATGAGGCTTCTAACTTCGAACGTGAATTCAGGACTTTTAAATCTAATTTATATACCCATTATATTTTAAATTAGATTTAACCACAGATAAACATTTGTGCATTTGTAGTAAGTACTTGGTTACTTTTGAAGAACAATGGTATCAAATAATGAGATGTTAATTGTTGATTTAGGTTTATATTTGTCTAAAAAGTTAACTACTCACTTATAGTTACAATAAGATCATCAGAATCAGAACAGGTATAATTTAATTTAACAAAGCTTAAAGCTAACATTTTCTTGATATCGTGAAAATTAATTATTTATTCAACAGTAAAAACATTGATTTAACTTTAGATTTGAACATGACTTGGAATGAACACATCTCCTCTGTGGCGAAATCTTCAACAAGGAAGATTGGCTACTTATTCAGGTCCAAGCGATTTTTCAGGCCCCTACATCTTCCCACCATCTAAATCCGCCCCTGTCTGGATACGGCTCTCATCTATGGAGAGGAGCCTCTAAATATTCTCTTTTACTACCCTGGATGCAATTCAGAAACTAGCCGTCAGGCTAATTGACGATTCTACCCTCACCGACTCCCTCGCTAGCTCATCGAAGAAATGTCTCTGCCCTTTCCCTTTTCTATAGATACTATCACGGCAGGTGCTCTGATGAGATAAAATCAATGATTCCCCCCAAAGCATACTTTGCGCGTAGAACGCGTTTTGCCGACTCACAACACTTTTTCGAGGTCAAATTAGAAAAGTGCCGGACCACTTCATTCGCCAATACGTATATCCCCATTACTTCAAGGAACTGGAACTCTCTCCCAGCCTCCATCTTTCCCAGCACTTATAATCTTCAAACCTTCAAAACCCGAATGCATAAACACCTACGTCTCCACCCTCTCATTTAATCAAATTTCCCTTCTCTTCGGTAATGCAAGGGTCTTTCGAGATCCATAGGAGCTGCATCTTTTTGGTAAGCTCCTTCTTGCATTCGATTGCATTAAAAAAAAAAAATGTTCTTTCTTGATTTCATATCTTCAAATATATCGACGACTCTATCAACGTTAATCGTCGTGCCCTTTCATTTTCTATTGACAAAAAGAACCCAATCACTTAGGCTTTCTTGAGTCTTAGAAACTTTTATTGTAGTTTTCAAAAGTTTTAATTTAGAAAATATTTCAGCTTTGACTATTGTAACAGTTAAGTACATACAGTACATAGAAAATCATAAGATGGTGTCATCTATTAAATTCGATGGAATGGATTATTTTTAATAATATGTCAGAAGGGTTTTTTTCCACCCCCTTAGGAATCGAACCCGAGTGCAATTAACAGCAATCCAGGCCATCTGGCTCACCTGCGGGATGCGAATCTGATTTGAAATGATAATAAAAAAAAATGTTTTTTTCTTTATTGTTACATTTTATTATCAAATCTCAATTAACTTTATAAAAATAAATTCTACAAGTCACTTAAGTTTTGGAAGAATATATAGCTTATGTTAATTCCATATTTGCTTCTCATTTTCTTTTTTACCAAAGTCCATTTTTTTATTATATTAAATCTTAGTTCTTAGTACAAGTTTTTTCTTTATAGGATAAGTAATTTTAGGGTTTAAACAAAAAAACAAAGCATATTCATTATAATTTTAGTAGAGCTATACAAAACGCATTAATTCATCCGTTACCATCTCTTTTATTTTAATATTTCTAAATGTTTCTTGATGGGAGAATTATTTTTCATTGAAAATCCTGTTTTACCTACATATCAAATCGAAAAAATTATATTATTATTAAAATAAATAAATAAATAGATTTTCATTTATTTAACCAATAGAAAGTTTATTTTGTAGTATTATCTATACTTAAGAGTTTTAATTCCATATTTGCTTCTCATTTTCTTTTTACCAAAGTTCATATTTTTATTATATTGAACTCTGCTAATTCCCCTTTAAGCTGCTGATTACATCATCACTTTCATATATAACTTTTTAAAACACATTATCTATAGAAAGTAGATAAATATCAAAGCTTTTGGGTATGAAATGTTCATTCAGGAAATTCACGACTTCTGTATCTGAATCCAATATGAAATATTTATATGAAAATTTTGAAAAAGAAGAGATTTTTTAGACATCACCCTTTGAAAACGGGAGCGAGTGAGAGTGTGACGTTATCGGAGTCTCTGCCCGTGGAAAGTCTATTCAGGCTAAGCTGTTTGACCAATTCAAATAACATATAGAATCGCCGGTGCTAGAAAAGTCAAAGTCATCGTCACTGATGATGGAAGAAAGGTCGGAAACAAAATGGGGTTTGGACTTTTAAGCTTTTACGTGGCTCGGATTTGAAAAGTGGCAGATTGTAGAAGTAGGTGCTGGCTTGTTATTGGATGAGTTTTGAATTGAAACCAGCTATTTTAACCACAAGTTACTGGCCGGCCCTTCGAAATTTTGACAAAAACTACCTTGATTAGACATTTTTAATGAGATACTCCTTGAATCCACTTTACAAGCACTTGAAAATAACTTCAGAATTCAGATGAAGGTTCTTTAAATTACATAGGAGACGAATTTCTTGAGGATATAGTTAGTACCTGGATAGCGAGATATTCCCTGAATTTTTTTTTCAGGATGACTTATACTCGTATATGTATTTGCAAATTAAAAAAAAATCAAAATTTTATTAAACTAATGTAAGTATTTACTTTATTAATTAAAATTTTTGAAATAAGAGTCATATTAAATAAAATTTTAAATGAAATTTTTGTGAAATCCCATTTATATTATTTTAAAGTCAGCTAGATGAATTAAGGGGAAAGGGGGCATAGATTCGGCTCAGCGCGTCCCGTCCCTGACTGAAGACACCGTACATTTATAGCTTTTATTGACGTTGCTGATGCCTAATATCACAGTGGAAAGGTGCCTTTTTAATTTAAACTCAGCGTTAAAAATGGCATGACCTTAAACCAGTGTTTCTCAACCAGTGTGCAGCGAAACACCAGTGTGCCGCGAGAGATTGCCTATAGTGCTGCGAGGCTTTTTGACATATAATTAAAATTGCATGGGTTTTGTAACTTTAAAATAGTATTTGTAGTTACTTCAATTTTTTTTTCATAGAGCTTTTATATTTTTTATATTCAGGTTTGCCGCAATGATTCCATATATTTTTAGTGTCCAGTCAACTAAAAAAGGTTGAGAAACACTGGCCTAGCTTTAAAAGTTCCGGTTCAAAAATGGAAAAAGAAAAAATTTTATTGAAATTTTGATGCGAAGTCATAATATAAACAATTTATATTTAAGTTGATTATTAATTACTAATCATATCTAGCGACCCGAGCTTGGAAATTTTTTCACTTTTTGTCTTAATTAATAAATTTGCGGGGGGGGGGGATTCTTTCATTAGAATTCTATCGAGGAAAATAACTAAAAATGGTGTGGATAAAATTTTTAAACTTCTTCTTTTATAGTGAAGGAAATGCAAGGATGCGAAATACAAGTCAAGACCTGTTCGGACTATTATAGATTTAATTTTTAATTTCTATTATTCTAGGAATGACCTTTTGCTCTTGGATCAAAATTATACTCGTTATAGAGAGAGCAAATATTTAATTGAACTTCAATAAAATTCAGACAATAATGTTGGCGAAATACTTGTTCTAACTGGCGAACGTATGGGTCGTGAAATTTTTTTACTTTTTTCTTCATTTTCATCATTCAATAGAAAAATTAAATTCATAAAAAGAAATCGTCTTAGAAAGTTTGTTCTGTAGCAAAATTTTTTTATTTTAAACGCGGAGAACTGTTTAGATTTTGAGCTCTCCAAGCCAGTGTTTCTCAATCTGTGTGCCCCGAGAGATTGTCAAATGTGCCGCGAGCGCTTTTGACAAATAATTAAAATTGCATGGGTTTTGTAACTTTGAAATAGTATTTGTAATTACTTCATTTTTTTTGTATCATACAACTTTTACTTTTTTGTATTTAGGTGTACCGCAAATGATTCGACATATATTTAGTGTGCCGTTAATCAAAAAAGTTTGAGAAACACTGCCTTAAACCAATCTCGTCTTTATATGATGAAAAACAAACCATTGTTCTTGGCATCTCTTCTAAAATTTTATTACAAATTCTATTCATTATATCTCTAAAACAAGTGTGATCAAAATACTTGAAATGATATGTAAATCATTTTCACTATGTTTTATAAAAGACATGCATTTGTTGAAATATTTCAGATCATATTCCGCTCTTTATATAAGGTATATATCTATATATAGCAAATAATATCTGAAGAAAATTTATGTATGACTCACTATAAATAATTTGCTGATATCCCTGGCTAACTAATAAATTTAAATATCAAAATTATCCAGCCGTGCCGTTTAATTGAAATGGCCATTTATCACTTGCATTACGTGGCATTTATCGTGAATTCACCGCGGGCCTGGAGATAGCGCATGCCACTGTCAAATGCAACGTCAACAACCCGCATAAATTTCAATTTTATAGAATTTCTTCTTTATGATCCGGCTATTTATCTAAAATTTTTCTTAACTTAACTACTTGTGAATATTTATTTCAGAAAAATTTAATTGTTGAATTAATATATTATTAGACTATTTCTGGACACATCATCAACATCTATAATAAATTCAAAATTGGTACACATGTCATTTTTACTTACTTCTATTTTAGATAATTATAAGAGGAAAACTTGATTTATACGTAAAGCATTGTCTTCAACCTTTCTCATTCCGCGGAACCCATTTTTGAGATAATTTCTTATGGAACGTCGTATTACTTATATTACATGTTATGAACAAGGTGCGTCCCTGTCTTTGTTATAAAAAATTTAAATAAGATATAAATTTGCATTTATTCAAAAAAAAGATAAATATTCCATATAAAATATAAAGAATTTATATTATACATCGAATTTTAGCATTGCCTCACGGAATCCCTAAAGCAGTGCTTCCAGCTTGGGGTCCGCGAAAATTTTCAGTAGAAAGTACAAATATTTATTTATGAACATTTTTATGCTTTTTCATGCTCTGTTTAGTTTTTCTTATTTTATTTTTAAAAACTGCTTCTAAGTAAGTTACTATTCTTGGTGATAAAATATGAACATTCGAAATAAAAATTTTAACGACTAAAATATGTTTTTTTTCGAGGGTCCGCGGATTATTTTTTCAGATTTAGGGGGCCGTGGCATGAAAAAGGTTGGGAAGCACTGCCCTAAAACGTTTGAGTGGAACCCTACGGTAGAGTGACCAGATATTGACATACTCAAAGTAGGACATTTTAAGTTTTATAACGCATCCCAGTAGGACATTTGAAAACCCAGTCTAAGACAATAAAAATCTGTAGTAAAAAGGCATAAAATACTAAAAATTGATAAGTAAATAATTTTAAATTGATATTGGATATACTCCTCTTGTTGTTGCAATTGTATCCATTATTTATTATAAAAAAATGAAAAAAAAAGTTTATTGTTATTATTAATGACTACTTATAATAAATTGTGAAAGTAGACCATTTCCGTTAGGCGGTAGGACGTATGAGATGTTCTTCCAAAGTAGGGCGGGTGCTCAACCTACCCTACGGTTCTGCGGAACACAGATTGAAGAACACTGATGTGAGGTAAGCTTTTTTATACAAAAAGAAGGGAAATTCTTGATTGTATTAAAATATATAAAGATATAGAAAACATCGTGATGATTTGGAAAAAAGGGCCATATTTGACGAAAATCACGATAGGGGTGAGATCCCTACGAGTTATATAGACTTAATAATTACATATAATGGAATAGTGAATTCATCACACCTGCCATCTATTGACAAAAAGCTATCAACGAACAAATATCTATCCTCTCATAAGAACAATACATATACTTTCCTTTTAACTTTCGCCTTTTTCCCAAATACATCCTGGGATTTCAGACAATTTCCACAATGACTTTAAAAAAAGGAGGCGTAGATAGTATTTATAATGGCTAGCACGATTGACTTCTAATCAGGATCGAATGCTTACCTCTGACTCATCAAATGCAAGTTAAGGCAATGAGTGACAATTATTATGGAGAAGATACTGAGATTTACTACTCTTCATTGTAATCGCGAACGCTCGGAATCGAGAAGAAAAAAATGAAAAAAAATATATATCTTACCAAAGCAGAAGACATTAATTTTAATCTATTTATTTTAAATTAAAAATGACTATCCGTTGAAAAAAAATAGTTTCTAGATAAAATAATAATTTTATTTGGATTATTAAATAAGCTTTATATTTCTTGTTATATAATATTCTTCAACACACTTGACTTGAGCAAGAGGAATTAATGGATTTTTCGTTGGAGAACTTTTGGCAGGTTTGTTTGAAAATTTCACTCATCTAAAATTGTCTTCCTCAACTCATCTTCACATATTCCTAACTTTCCCAGAGAGCCACGTTTGTTAAAGACTAACTGTTGTTTGCATTTTACATTAAAATTCAAGTTGACTAAGAGAAATTGCATTACGCTTCTTTGCCATAGTTTCTAGATAATAAAATTTTTCAAAAATTTACATGAAAACATTAATTAGGAAATGATTCCAAATATTTAGTTATAAAAAAATGTTTAATCGATTCAAGAAATTAAAATATTAAAAAAAAAAACGAGCTACAAGCTTAGCAGAGAGGTTATTAAATTTTCTACTAAATTTCGGCTTATAAAAGGTAGATACAGCGTCTTTTAAGAGCGCCTCAATTATGAACCAATTCGATTTTTTCTGATTCTCTACAGAAAAATTAAATACGCCTACTATAAAATGAACCTATAATAAAAAAGAAAGCTATTATTATTATTTTTTTTTTTGGGGGGGGGGGCAAAATTGAGGAAGGGGTTAAAAATAGAATTATCAATATTATAGTTCTAGATTCTTTAACCGATAGGTACAAAAATCGCATATACGACTTTATGAAAATGTAGAAATTGATAGTGACCAAAAAGAGGGGAGGGAAGGGTTCAAAAATAATTTAAAATAATAAGATTTTCAAACAAAAATCAAAGAAAGCTGATATTTATAATAGAATAGTCTCTAAAAGGAGATATTATTAATTACCAATAGGCCTAAAATTAAGAGGGAGAGTTCTTTAGTAAATAATTATAAATAATTTTATTAAATATTAAATTTAAGAGAGGGGAAAATTATTATATATTTGAATTATTTTTATAACATCTTATTCTCTCAGAAATTAATTTTTTGAACATATGATCAATCGTATTTTGAATTACAATTAACTATCTAGTCACCAAATCACCCCTTAAAATCTTAAACACGCAATTAGAATAGGTATACTGTATTTATTACAAAACTGGATGCAAGGCCCGTCTTCGGCGGTCCTCTTACGCTCCCTGGATCTCCACCCCGCACAATGGACCCCCTATGCCTCTGGACCCCCCAACCGAACCCCCACTTCACCAATTATGCACCCCCATTTCGGACCCCCTCCCCCCTTACTCCGCCTCACTCCCTCACCCCGGACCATCATACCACCCCCATCCCATTCCAACCCTGCACCCTCACCCTACCCCCGCACCCAGTTTTTGCATTTCTAGCCTTCTACTGACCCACATATTATGTATACAAAATTTGGTTGAGTTTGGTCCAAGAGCAAGAATTTTCATTTTTTGACCCTCCTCCCCATTTTGGGTGGTTAGTTTTTGCATTTCTAGCCTTCTAGTCACCCACAGATTATGTATACAAAATTTGATTGAGTTTGCTCAAAGGGCAATAATTTAGATTTTTCACCCTCCCCCTTTTTGGGTGATTTTTTACAGGAATTTTTTTAAACAAAAGTTGTCAGAAATCACATCCCCTTCAACATTTCTCATAATAAAATTTGATAGAGGTAATAGTTTAGGAGTTATTTGATAATTTCCATTCGTGCGCCCCCCCCCCCCCTCCCCCAAACACCCTTTTGGGGTTAAAATAACAAAACATCCTATAGCAAAAATGTAAGTTAGAAGATATCTGATCCAAATATGAAATTTCATAATAATCCCTTCAGTCGTTTTTACGTGAATCGTGAGCAACTTTTCGCGGAAACCACGGAAACATACAGACAGACATACTTACAGATACAGGCAGACAGGAATTTTGTTGAGGGTGTTTTTGTTCATAACTTTGCTTGAAACGTTTGCAACCAAAATTTGGCGTGATTTGGAGCAATATACAGACACGCCCTTAATTATATGTATATACATAGATTCATTGGGTTGAAGTAATATGAAATGCAAGACTCTTAAAGCGTGGATTAATTATTCTAAAAATTAAAAGGAGTCAGGTTGGCCGAGTGGTTAAAGAGCATGTCTTCTAATCAAGCTAGCGCCGTTCAAACTAGGTGCAAATATTTGACCGGCTAAAATGTGATTCCTTCAGGGAAGGCAATGGGAAACCACCCCTGCAAAAAATTTCTCTAGGAAAATTACAATGGAGAGGATACGCTCCATAGTAATCGCCGACGCACGGAATCGTATATGGCACTTAAAGAAGATTAATTAAAATTGATTTTTTTTTTAATTTCTTTGGTCCAATGCTATATGTAATAATAAATTGATAAAAAATTGATATCTAAAAGTTCATGTAAAAATTTATTTTCATTGATGATTTACTGTTAATTTTCTTTTTTTTTTTAAATAAAAACATTCTTTTATATTTCTTGTTTTAGAGAATCGAGCCCACCTAGAGAAATGCATTCAAGATTATCTGAATCACGGCATTTTATTCATTTGTGTGGCGGAAATCGACCAGTACAGACACGGTGGCCATTCTTCCAAGGTAAGAGCAAATCGACTAAACTCTAATTAATTTTGATACATCATTAATACATTAATTAGTATACATTATTATTATATTAATATTACGACATCATATAATACTCAAAACAGCCAACTCTCTGCATGAAAACTTTATCTTTTATCAAAAATAGTTAAATAAAAATAAAAGGAAAATCTATTGGTTAATATATCAATAAATTAGTTAATTATAGCTCTTAATTTCACTGTTTCTCTATCCAATTGGCTAATTGAACCCTTGATAAATAATAGATAAAATATTTAAAATTAAAAATAATGATGATGAAGTTCAGCGAAATTACCATCTTTCATTCAAGTCTGCCTTTCTAGACTTCGATGTCCTAATATTGGCCTACAATGTCATTAATTTTTATCTATGGAAGTTATCATGGATCGATCTAAATATCTTAAAAACGGCTGAAATTATTTAAGTATTTTGTTTAAAAAATTGAGCCAAAATTTATATTTTACGAGATATTAATTATTTTGCTAAAATTTCTTTTAGGTAGTACTTTAATACGTGACCAAATATTGTGTACGCTCTAGCTCAATAAATAAATATAAATAAAGTGTGAATATCAAAACGAAATTTCACATGTATTTTTAGTGCATTGAAAAAAAAGCTGATTAGTTTTTGGATGAAATCCAACCAAAAATTAATTTTCTTACTAAAAAAAATCAAGAAAAATTAAATCTAATATAAAATAAATATATAATAAAAAGAGTCATTATTTTTTGGGGGGGCCAGAATTGTGAGGGGGGCTTCAAAAAATAGATCTATCAATAACAACTTCGAGTCCCTTTGATCGATTTGTATGAAATTGCACATTTTCACCCTATATGACCTTATGAAAATGACTCAGAATGTGAAATTGATAGTGAGCCAAAGGGGGGGGGGGGGGGGGTCAAATAATAAAATTTCTAAACAAAATCGAAGAAAGCTGATATTTACAATACAAGAATCTCATTTATAATATATAATAAATTACTATTGGGCCAAAAATTCAGAGAGGGGAGGATTTATTTCGTAAATGATTATAAAATATTTTATTAAATATTAAATATAAGACAGGGGGCAGGTTGTATGGTAGAGTAATGTGGATGTTCACATCAGTTTATTTTCCTTTTGGTGCTTAGAAATGTTTGCTGAAACGTAAAGAAAATAATTTCCAAACATTATTTTTTCTATCTCTATGTGACTAAATTCAAATACTCCCAATAACAAGAAAATTAAAGGTTGTGAAATTTGATTTTTTTTAATGATTTTGATGTGAGAAAGATATACACCAGACAGGTGCATCCCCTAAATACCTGGGTTAGCCCCTCCATCGTGAAAAAAGAAGAAGATTGTTCTGATAATAAATATAATGTTTCTAAATATTTGCCTCAGTAGTCTCGCGATAAATATCTTTTCAAATAAGCGGGGTCAAAAACAATTCTCATTGATCCATCAATTATTCTTTGATATATTAATGAGAAAAATTATAAAATTTATTTAACATCATTATTTCAAGTTAGAAATATTGTATATAATTTCAGATATTATTTTCACTCAATATTTGACAAAAATTCCCTACATTTGATTCGCGATTGAATCAAATGTAGAAAACATTCGATTAAATATTTGTTATTACGAATATCTATTTAAATTTTGGGCTTTCTAGTTCTAAAGTTTCTGATTAGAAAATGCAGAAAATCTTAAAAACAAATTGAATTGTTTTACGGGAAGCTATTGAGCTAACTTTTGGCACACATGTTTTTATTATTAAACTCTCTGCTAATGTATAATTAAAGTTTTGAGCATCTTTTTTTTTAAATAGTTGGTAGTTTTTTCAAAAAGTGAGCTGACTGTCCGGATAGCGTGTTAGTTCTCAGGTTCGACTCTTGGGGGGATGAATCCCCTCTGATATCGCAAGTTAATAAAATTTCTACTAAAATCTTAGAATTTGTCCGAAAAAGATTGATTGAACTCTCTGTTAATATTAAATTTTCTGGGCCAAACCGTTCGTTGGCAAAAAATTGCCAAATCACTAAAATCTGAAAATAAAGTTTTTTTCCTCCAATTTAATATCAAAAACAAGCTTTCATTTAGTGATGTATTTATATATTAATTGTTTCTCTTGATGTTATTAAATTGAAATTCAAAGGTCTCAAGTATTGAGGTAGGGATCAATAGACCGAGAACTTAATTAATGTTAAATATGGTAGGGATAAACGCTAAATAGGCCTCGAGCCCCGATGGCTGACTGCAGGTGTTATGTCGATAACGAGAGCTAATTGAACCCAATGACTAGTACTTCATTTCGCTTCAAGGTATTCAACCCTTGGAGGAGACGAACCCTTTCCTCTTTAACAATTTCCTACCAATTATTTGCAGAATGCCGACGAAATTGTTTCCCACTTCCACTCATCACATCATTCGAATATATAACTTTATTTCATTGTGAATTTAGAAATAACCTTTACTCAACAAAAATATAAACTAATTAACATTGCTATGGTTTATCTATTCAATGTTAACGCTTTGAAATTACTTCTTTAATAATGATTCATATAAAATTTAATTAAAACCAAATTCTTTATGTTAAATTAACATATTATTTTTTTAATTATTTTTACAAAAAATTAGAATTTTTAAATTATTAATTTATTTTTGATTAAAAATCAATGGATATAAATATTTTATATAATAAAATATTTTATCTTATTTTTTTATAATATTTTAAAATTTTAATATAAAAATATTCTTGCATATAAAAAATCTCGTTTTAAAATCATTTTTTTATTGTTAGCAAAATAATTCCAAGATTTGTAGATACTAATAGAAATGTATCAATAAAAATTTCAAATTTCATTTATAGATTTAGAATAAAAGAATTAAATTTTTTTTTATTAGTTTCTGTGGGAATCATAAATAATTCAACTTTTATGAAAGTTTTATTGATTTAAGGACATAAAAATAAAATATGAAAGTTGTAGAGAGCTTGGGAAAATTCTCTCAAGCTATAATATAATATCGGCATACAACCTTCAATCATTCAAGACATGTATCCATCTCCAATCAGACCCAACTCAATAAATTTTTCTTTGTTATTAGGATTCAATTCAAAAGTAAAGCGGGGCCTTTTTAGGGCCAGTTGTATTTCGGTTGGTAAACTCTTTTTAAACGTTGACAAAGGGTAAAACCTTAAAATTCGCTTTGTGCCCGGAAACTTGTGCAAAAAATTTCAATATATCATTTATTAATATTAATTATTCATTAATTAGTTACTCTTTCGCTATAATACAATAGTAAATCCTGACTTAAAGGTGTAAGGTATATTTGTGAAATTTTCTTAGAAAGCTATCTGCTAAGATACATCAAACTTCATGATAAAAAAAACCTCCCTTAAAAAAATTGTTCCTTTTCCAAAATAAATTAAAATTTTAATACGATTTTTGATTTCGCGAAATTGAATACAAATAACTTGTGTGTATAAATTTCAGGCTTATATCTTATTTAGTTATTTGTCTACAATGCTCTGACTGACAGATAGCCATTGTACACACCGACACTAAGGGCCATTTGTATGTCGGTTGGTAAACTCTTTTTAAACGTTGGCAAAGGGCAAAACCCTAGAATTCACCTTGATCCCACCGGGCACAACTTGAATCACTAATAAATTGAGAAATCGAAAAAGATCTTTTTTTTTTTTGTTGGCTTTTCGGCCTTTCTAGCCATAAGCCCAATTACGATACTAGCTATATTTTTAAAATTTGTCTCTACCCCCGGGGGTCAGATTTTAGCTGGCTGCCTCGAGTCGGATTCGAACCCGGGTCCCCTGGTTAGCTCGCTGTTACGCTACCGCCTAGCCTACCGACCCCCCCAAGATCTTCATCAGCCTTTAAAATAAAGGCGTGAATATTGCAAGCTATATTCCCATCCAACTTACAAAAATAAGTGAAATCTCAACAAAAACACTTGTGTAAAAAAAGGCCAAGTTCGATTAATAAAATCCGTAAAAAAGTAGTGAGATCTAATGTGCTGCCAAGTTCAATATCATCAATTTATTAAATGAGTCGAGAATATATTAGAACTTCATTTCAAACGCTTGTTTTTCATTTCACATGTCCCTCTATATTTTTTATTGATTTCACATTTTTAGTTGAAATTATTTTCATAAAATTTGGATTTTACGCATTATTATGTATGTCACGAATTACTAGTTAACATATCATGAGATCTTAATAAGAGGGGAGTGGTGGAGTGGTGGAGGCCCTATCAAACAATAATAATAATAATTTAATCCTTAAAAGCCAAGTTTTAGGAAAATAATTTCAACTAAAAATGAGAAATCAATAAAAAATATAGATATACATGTGAAATGAAAAACATTCGTTTGCATTGAAGTTACTAATATATTCTCGACTCATCTAATAAATTGATGATATTGAACTTGGCAGCACAGATCTCACTACTTTTTTGGCAAACGGATTTTATTAATCGAACTTGGCCTTTTTTACACAAGTGTTTTTGTTGAGATAAAACTTACTATACTTGATTAATAGATAATTCTTTATTTCGAGTCTGAGCTTGTTTCAATGTCTCCAATGGATATAATGATGGACTTGTCTCGATATGTATCCGGAATTGTTATAAAAGCGCCCAAATTTATATTTCGAACTCGTTTCTTTCTATATGGTGATACACATTCTACCCCAATTGCATTTCAGAGAATTTATTATTTTTACTTTATCCAATGCAAAGCATGGGTAAAGTATTGTAATCGCTCTCGGGGCAAGCGTGGCTTCAAAGGGTCCTCAGGTAAAGACTACGGAACCCATGGACTCAATTAAAGTCACAAATTGTAGTATTCAATTAGGTTGAATTTTAGCACGTGACGGTTTTGCCAAAAATTACATGGGGTCTCGTCGAGAGGCCAAAAAGTGCGATTTTTTCATTTAGTGCGTGCGTATGGATGGATGTATGGATGGATGTATGGATGGATGTATGGATGGATGTTATCGCTTTTTTGGCCCACGATTTTTTCCACACCGTTGCACCGATTGAAATGAAATTGAAAACCTACCATTAGTTTAACAAAATGAAGCGCTGATTAGTTTTTGGTACATATCGGCCCACAAACATTAGTACTTTATTTCGGTACTTTTTTAGTTTTTTCTAAATATCTTGAAAATGACTTAACCAATTTTGATGAAATTTAATATCCTAATTAAGTACCTTGGGGACCACAAAAAAGGTTAAATAAAGTTTTTAGTAAAATTATATTTTAAAGTACTTTACTCTAGAGTAAGATGGTACTTTTTTAATTTTTTAAATTCTTTAAAATTTATTCATTTGAAAGTTTTAATATAGCTCATTTAGCCTTGCTTAAGTAAGAATGGATAGGCTTCTCTCTGTGAAATGCTAAAAATTTGGGAGGAATTTTTATGAGTAACCATAGCAACTGCGTTGTTTTCTTATCCGTTACCTTTGCTGAAGACAGAGAAATCGATTTTAAACCAAAAATAGCGATTGATTCTCATCTAGTTCTTGAGGAATAATCATTCTATATTGGATTTTTGAGGTTTCGGTTTTTATTAGTAACCATTGCTGAAGACATAGAGAAATCGATTTTAAACCAAATATAGAGATTGATTCTCATCTAGTACTTGAGGAATAATCATTCTATATTGGATTTTTGACGTTTCGGTTTTTATTAGTAACCATTGCTGAAGACATAGAGAAATCGACTTTAAACCAAAAATAGCGATTGATTCTCATCTAGTACTTGAGGAATAATCATTCTATATTGGATTTTTGACGTTTCGGTTTTTATTAGTAACCATTGCTGAAGACATAGAGAAATCGACTTTAAACCAAAAATAGCGATTGATTCTCATCTAGTACTTGAGGAATAATCATTCTATATTGGATTTTTGACGTTTCGGTTTTTATTAGTAACCATTGCTGAAGACATAGAGAAATCGACTTTAAACCAAAAATAGCGATTGATTCTCATCTAGTACTTGAGGAATAATCATTCTATATTGGATTTTTGACGTTTCGGTTTTTATTGGTAACCATTGCTGAAGACATAGAGGAATCGACTTAAAATCAAAAATAGCGATTGATTCTCATCTAATACTTGAGGAATAACAATTCTACATTAGGTTTTTGACGTTTCGATTATTATTGGTAACCATTGCTGAAGACATGGAGGAATCGACTTTAAAATCAAAAATAACGATTGATTCTCATCTAGTACTTGAGGAATAATCATTCTATATTGGATTTTTGACGTTTCGGTTTTTATTAGTAACCATTGCTGAAGACATAGAGAAATCGACTTTAAACCAAAAATAGCGATTGAATCTCATCTAGTACTTGAGGAATAATCATTCTATATTGGATTTTTGACGTTTCGGTTTTTATTAGTAACCATTGCTGAAGACATAGAGAAATCGACTTTAAACCAAAAATAGCGATTGATTCTCATCTAGTACTTGAGGAATAATCATTCTATATTGGATTTTTGACGTTTCGGTTTTTATTAGTAACCATTGCTGAAGACATAGAGAAATCGACTTTAAACCAAAAATAGCGATTGATTCTCATCTAGTACTTGAGGAATAATCATTCTATATTGGATTTTTGACGTTTCGGTTTTTATTAGTAACCATTGCTGAAGACATGGAGGAATCGACTTAAAATCAAAAATAGCGATTGATTCTCATCTAATACTTGAGGAATAACAATTCTACATTAGGTTTTTGACGTTTCGATTATTATTGGTAACCATTGCTGAAGACATGGAGGAATCGACTTTAAAATCAAAAATAACGATCAATTCTTATCTAATACTAGAGGAATAACCTTATTGCATTCCATTTTTGATGTTTTGACTATTAATGGAAACCTCTACTGAAAATGTAGAAGAATCGACTTAAAATCAAAAAGACTAAATTTTTTTGGTAAACAACTCAAGCTTGAGTTGTTTGCCATAAAAGAATTTAGTCTTTTTGATTTTAAGTCGATTCTTCTACATTTTCAGTAGAGGTTTCCATTAATAGTCAAAACATCAAAAATGGAATGCAATAAGGTTATTCCTCTAGTATTAGATAAGAATCGATCGTTATTTTTGATTTTAAGTCGTTTCCTCCATATCTTCAGCAATGGTTACCAATAATAATCGAAACGTCAAAAACCTAATGTAGAATTGTTATTCCTCAAGTATTAGATGAGAATCAATCGCTATTTTTGATTTTAAGTCGATTCCTCTATGTCTTCAGCAATGGTTACCAATAAAAACCGAAACGTCAAAAATCCAATATAGAATGATTATTCCTCAAGTACTAGATGAGAATCAATCGCTATTTTTGGTTTAAAGTTGTTTTCTCTATGTCTTCAGGAATGGTTACTAATAAAAACCGAAACGTCAAAAATCCAATATAGAATGGATATTTCTCAAGTATTAGATGAGAATCAATCGCTATTTTTGATTTTAAGTCGATTCCTCTATGTCTTAGCAATGGTTACCAATAAAAACCGAAACGTCAAAAATCCAATGTAGAATGGTTATTCCTCGACTCTTAAATGAGAATTATTTTTGAATTAATTTCAATATGAACTACAAATTGCAAGTGATATCTGATTAATAATAAAGGAACAAACATATTAATATTTCAAATGAATTTGGATAAAGTTTAGCAACGATCCGTTGCAGTTTATTTCATTTAGTGCGTGCGTATGGATGGATGTATGGATGGATGTATGTATGTATGGATGTTATCGCTTTTTTGGCCCACGATTTTTTCCACACCGTTGCACCGATTGAAATGAAATTGAAAACCTACCATTAGTTTAACAAAATGAAGCGCTGATTAGTTTTTGGTACATATCGGCCCACAAACATTAGTACTTTATTTCGGTACTTTTTTATTTTTTTCTAAATATTTTGAAAATGACTTAACCAATTTTGATGAAATTTAATATCCTAATTAAGTACCTTGGGGACCACAAAAAAGGTTAAATAAAGTTTTTAGTAAAATTATATTTTAAAGTACTTTACTCTAAAGTAAGATAGTACTTTTAAAAAAAATTTTAAATTTATTCATTTGATCGTTTTAATATAGCTCATTTAACCTAACTTAAGTAAGAATGGATAGGCTTCTCTCTGTGAAATGCTAAAAATTTGGGAGGAATTTTTATGAGTAACCATAGCAACTGCGTTGTTTTCTTATCCGTTACCTTTGCTGAAGACAGAGAAATCGATTTTAAACCAAAAATAGCGATTGATTCTCATCTAGTTCTTGAGGAATAATCATTCTATATTGGATTTTTGACGTTTCGGTTTTTATTAGTAACCATTGTTGAAGACATAGAGAAATCGACTTTAAACCAAAAATAGCGATTGATTCTCATCTAGTACTTGAGGAATAATCATTCTATATTGGATTTTTGACGTTTCGGTTTTTATTAGTAACCATTGCTGAAGACATTGAGAAATCGACTTTAAACCAAAAATAGCGATTGATTCTCATCTAGTACTTGAGGAATAATCATTCTATATTGGATTTTTGACGTTTCGGTTTTTATTAGTAACCATTGCTGAAGACATGGAGGAATCGACTTAAAATAAATAATAGCGATTGATTCTCATCTAATACTTGAGAAATATCCATTCTATATTGGATTTTTGACGTTTCGGTTTTTATTAGTAACCATTCCTGAAGACATAGAGAAATCAACTTTAAACCAAAAATAGCGATTGATTCTCATCTAGTACTTGAGGAATAATCATTCTATATTGGATTTTTGACGTTTCGGTTTTTATTAGTAACCATTGCTGAAGACATAGAGGAATCGACTTAAAATCAAAAATAGCGATTGATTCTCATCTAATACTTGAGGAATAACAATTCTACATTAGTTTTTGACGTTTCGATTATTATTGGTAACCATTGCTGAAGACATGGAGGAATCGACTTAAAATCAAAAATAACGATCGATTCTTATCTAATACTAGAGGAATAACCTTATTGAATTCCATTTTTGATGTTTTGACTATTAATGGAAACCTCTACTGAAAATGGAAGAATCGACTTAAATCAAAAAGACTAAATTTTTTGGTAAACAACTCAAGCTTGAGTTGTTTGCCATAAAAGAATTTAGTCTTTTTGATTTTAAGTCGATTCTTCTACATTTTCAGTAGAGGTTTCCATTAATAGTCAAAACATCAAAAATGGAATTCAATAAGGTTATTCCTCTAGTATTAGATAAGAATCGATCGTTATTTTTGATTTTAAGTCGTTTCCTCCATGTCTTTCAGCAATGGTTACCAATAATAATCGAAACGTCAAAAACCTAATGTAGAATTGTTATTCCTCAAGTATTAGATGAGAATCGATGGCTATTTTTGATTTTAAGTCGATTCCTCTATGTCTTCAGCAATGTTTACCAATAAAAACCGAAAAATCCAATGTAGAATGGTTATTCCTCGACTCTTAAATGAGAATTATTTTTGAATTAATTTCAATATGAACTCCAAATTGCAAGTGATATCTGATTAATAATAAAGGAACAAACATATTAATATTTCAAATGAATTTGGATAAAGTTTAGCAACGATCCGTTGCAGTTTATTTTAATTTCTATCTTTAATTGTTTTTAAAATATTTTCAATGAAATAAGGGAATTATTTTTTCGAAATTTCGGTAGATTCTTTTTATTTGCTTTTAAGAAAAAAAAACAATTTATCGAATACATTTTTTTACTTTATCCAATGCGAAGCATGGGGAAAGTATTGTAATCGGTCTCGCGGCAAGCGCGACTTCAAAGGGTCCTCAGGTAAAGACTACGGAACCCATGGTCTCAATTAAGGTCACAAATTGTAGTATTCAATTAGATTGAATTTTAGCACGTGACGGTTTTGCCAAAAATTACCTGGGATCTCGTCGAGAGGCCAAAAAGTGCGATTTTTTCATTTAGTGCTTGCGGGTGGATGTATGTATGGATGGATGGATATTATCGTTTTTTTATCCCACGATTTTTTCCACACCTTTGCACGGATTGAAATGAAATTGAAAACGTAGCATTCTTTTAACAAAATGAAGCGCTGATTAGTTTTTGGTACATATCGGCCGACAAAAATTAGTACTTTATTTCAGAACTTTTTTAGTTTTTTCTAAATATCTTGAAAATGACTCTACCAATTTTGATGAAATTTAATATCCTAATTAAGTACCTTGGGGACCACAAAAAAGGTTAAATAAAGTTTTTAGTAAAATTATAATTTAAAGTACTTTACTCTAGAGTAAGATAGTACTTTTTAAATTTTTTAAATTTTTTAAAATTTATTCATTTGAACGTTTTAATATAGCTCATTTAGCCTTGCTTAAGTACGTATGGATAGGCTTCTCTCTGTGAAATGCTAAAAATTTGGGAGGACATTTTATAAGTAACCATAGCAACTGCGTTGTTTTCTTATCCGTTACCTTTGCTGAAGACATAGAGGAATCGACTTTAAACCAAAAATAGCAATTGATCCTCATCTAATACTTGAAGAATAACCATTCTATATTGGATTTTTGACGTTTCGGTTTTTATTGGTGACCATTGCGGAAGACATAGAGGAATCGAATTTAAACCAAAAATAGCGATTGATTCTCATCTAATACTTGAGGAATAACCATTCTATATTTGATTTTTGACGTTTCGGAAATTTGTCATACTGGTAAAGCTTGAACCATTAATAAAGGGAGAAAATTGAAAAACCGGAAATTTTCCTTCTTCGCGGCCCGAAATAAAGGGGTGAATTTTATGAAAAACCGACCTGATTTTTAATAGAAATTTTATGAGAAATATTTAATAATTATTATTATAATTGATAGGCAAATGTAATTATTTAGATAAATTAAAGGATAAAACTTTTCAAAAATTAGTGATTTCTGACTAAAAACATTAATGTGAAAAAGTGGCCAAGTTCGGTACAAATGGCTTCGCCGACAAAAGAGTTGAGATCTAAACGGGTACTAATTTCCATAGCAGTTGCTTAAATCATAGCTATAGGGATGAACAACGTTTTTTAATTGATTTAAAAGAAAATTTGTTGTTCTTTGATATTAAATTTATAACTTGGCAAGTTTTATATCCAACTAAATTGTTTGTAGTATAAAATAGAACAACTAGCAACCCTAAATTTTAAGATTGTATTAAATATTTTCAATTCAGAAACGAGCCGTCAGGCTAATTGACGATTCTACTCTCACCGACTCCCTCGACTCGCTGGATCATCGAAGAAATGTCTCTGCACTTTCCCTTTTCTATAGATACTATCACGGCAGGTGCTCTGATGAGATAAAATCAATAATTCTCCCCAAAGCATGCTTTGTGCGTAGCACGCGTTTTGCAGACTCCCAACACTCTTTCGCGGTCAAATTGGAAAAGTGCCGGACCACTTCATTCGCCAATACATATATCCCCATGACTTCAAGGAACTGGAACTCTCTCTCTCCCAGGCTCCATCTTTCCCAGCACTTATAACCTTCAAACCTTCAAAACCCGAGTGCATAGACACCTACGTCTCCACCCCCTCACTTAATCAACGTTCCTTCTCTTCGGTAATGCAAGGGTCTTTCGAGATCCATAGGGGCTGCTTCTTTACTTGTGCGCCTTTCTTGCATTCGATTGCATTAAAAAAAAAAAAAAAATATCGTAAACGTAATTTATTGACTATTATAACTTGCCAAGTTATAAATTTAATATCAAAGAAAGTAGCAAATTCTTTTTAAATCAATTGAAGAACGTTGTATATTCTTATAGTTATGATTTAAGCAACTGCTATGGAACTTGGTACCCGTTTAGATCTCAACTCTTTTATCGGCAAAGGCGTTTGTACCGAACTTGGGCCCTTTTGCACATTAATGTTTTTGGTCAGATAGATATTTATTATGTTTAAGTGTTACATTATTTTGGACTTTTTAGAAGCATGTTTTTTAGTTTTTTTTAAATATAATTTATTTCTTTACTTTTTAGTCTTAATTTATTTTTATAGAGAAAAGTTTGCGGAATTTAACAGAACAAAAGTCAGATACATAGATAAATACATACATACAGGTGAAGCTAATATAAAGCGTGTAAAAAGGCGCTGCGACTCGGAAAAGTTTTGGAACCCCTGTTTTAATCAATTAATACTGTTCTCAATTTGGAAACAATAAATAATTATTTTTTAGAATTCGAAATTTATAAGTGTAGTATAAATAACACTAACTAATAAAGGTAGGTATGTCAGATCAATAATTAATTAAATTAATTTTTCATTAGAATCCATTATTCCATTTGGGTTTACATTTTTATTTTTTATTTTCTACCCAAGTTTCGTATTAAAATATTTAGAGAGAGCGAAAGTAACTTTCATTCTATTTATAAAAAGATTGTTCCGATTATTTATTAATGAAAAACTCTCTCTTTTTTTATTGAGTGAAATTGAATGGAATAACGAAAATCATGACATAGTTATTTTAAATTCTCTTAAGATAATTTATTCTGTCACACTCAGAACAAAAAAGAAGAAAAAATACAAAAAGTTTCGACAAAAACTGCTTAAGCCCTTTGCGTAATAAACCACATATTTTAATAGAATTATGACATCATTTTTCATTAAAAGCTTAAAGCTTTAACACTGATATCGCTTTTATATCACCTACTATATGTGTAGTTAAGATAAATAATTAGTTGTATTTCATTTTTTCTAATAATAGGTACTTCGAATACACTATTCATGCGGATTTGAAGCCTTTGTAGTTGGGTCGTTTATCAAACCTTTTTATAAAAACCATCTAGGACTTCTTTAATGAGATATTCTCATCAGAATTTGAGGCATTTCTAAGCTTAATTTTAGAGCTGTTTTCAAGTGGTTTTGAAGTTGAATCGGCTGACTGGACGTGCATTTCTATTATGTGAAATTTTATGTGTCAAAATTGTATTTTAAATTTTACCTAACATTTATCGAAAACACTTCAAAATCTAAAATTTAAAAATTTGAGCCATAGCACTAGAAACATCATTTCACTTCCTACATTCTCTGATGACCTAAGTAATAATTCTTTTATTAAATAATTTTCTCTGTAAAGATAAATAAGATTGCCAATTGCGAGACCGAGAGTTTTCTACTTAATCTATATAAATAGTTGAATTACCCGTTGATCAATTAATTCAATACTTCAACCCGCCTAGGAGACCGGCAGTAGAAAAATTATTATCATATCTTCAAAAATACTTGAGATATAAAGTTCGTATTTGTAGTTCACTAGGACAGAATGAACTAATTTTAAGAATTTTTATAGAATTATTAAAATATGCTTGTACAAAAATCACTTAAATATGCTCAACTTGGCGCTCTCCCAGTCCTTTTAATTAGAATAAAATTCAAAATAAATTTCACTTACTAAATGAGATCTTTACTTAGTCAAAAATTGTGAAAAAACATATTTTTTTTGTTTTTGACCTCTCGAAAATTCGACATACTCCAAAATATTTTCAGATTAAAATTTTTGATTTTTGATTTTGGGGAAATGAATTCACAACTCTTGTAAATTTTAAGTTTGTATTTTATATAATTTACGACCTACAATACTCTGGCATAGGGACATTCTAGCTACACTAAAAAGGTCCAGGTTTACTTTTAAAGTAAATCCTAGAAATATAAAAAGAGAGACTAAAACTGATTGAATTGGAAATTTTAAAGAAGCAATATTAAAATGAAAATTTACTTTCCCACAGAGTTGTAAAATCTAAATTTAAAACATAATACAGGTTCACAATACATTATATTATAATAAAATGTCTTATAAAATGACATTATATGTAAAAATAAAATATCCAATCTGATTTCTGACAAATTCATTTCGAATATAATAATCAGATTTTCATATTATAAATATTTCAACATGAGATAAAGACATTTATTTAACTTAGTAATTCAACCAGAGAGAACAATCACAACTTCTTATTATAGACCGAAAGTTAGTGAACATTGTGGACGATATATGATGTTTTGTTGAACTTTAAAACTTAAGTACTTTTTTGTAGAGTCTAAGAAGAGGTGACGAATTGAATGCCTATATTCAGACGTTTGGTGAGTACAAGCCCTAGTAGCACCATGTTTCAAACTATATAGTAATTATATAGTGCCTATATAGATTTCAAGAATCTATATAGCTCTTATATAGTTACTATATAATTTGAAACATTGTGCTACTAGGGAGGCTAGAATTTTTCTTTAGGAATAATTTAAATGTTTTCAAATATTGCTTAGGAATACACTATACAAATTTAAGTATTGGTATACTAGTAATATAACTATAAGTCTATGTATGAGCCGTTCAGAGGCCAATCCAATTAATTCTATAAATCAAAAAATTTATATTTTTAAATCCCAAATTCATTAGAAAACAATTTCAGAAGAAATAAAAAGAAGGCTCTACTTATGAAAAACATCATTTTGTAGTAGAAATAATAAGAAAGATCGGTGAAGAATAGAAGAATGAAGGACGAGAAGACGTGAGCTGGTGAAGGGAAAACAGGAGAGAATAGAGGAAGAAGACCAGAAACTCGACAAGGGACCTGGGTTTAATTTATTTATTAAAATGGTAAAAAGTAGGTATATAAATAAAATTAAAATGATTGTATTAATTTGTAATGAGAACAAATAAATAAATAGGGGAGTCGGGTTAGCCGAGCCGGCTAACGCACTGGCCTCGCTTTGGCATAGATCGATTATGACGATATTGGATCGGAAGGCCGGGGCTTGATCCTGGCTGGCAAATAAAAATTTCTACAGGCTAAAAACTCGGCTCCCTCACTAACCCTACCAACACTTTACTTATGTGCTGTCTAAATGGGCTTTGTTCCCGGTGACAATAAATAAATAAAAATAAATAAATAAATAAATAAAATACTAAAATCTTCAAGGGTTTAATTTTTTTTACCGACTCTCTAGCTCTCATTGATTATATATTACTTTACATATTTTAATATTTACATATTATATTGAATCTGATATTTTGCAAAATTATATAATTTTTATTCTTATTATTAGAAGTAGGTATTTTATTTTTGGAGAGACGGACTGGTAGAATTTCAATGGAGAATTGAATCAAAGATACCTACTCTTTTAATTCTATTTTTAATTAAGATTTGTTTTTAAATAATATCAGATGTGAAAAAAAAAGTTTTTGAAGAAATATTGAATCGTATACCTGGAAAGTTTCAATCGAAATTGAATTTTGTCTTTTTTCATTTAAAAGTTTCTTGTTCTCATGGGACCTGGTAGCTTTTGTCAAAACAATACTCATTGTTACAATTTTGATTGATCCAACTAAGATAGAATATTTTCTAACACAATCGGCTGTTTAATGCCTGCCGGCCAGGATAGTGTTGAATTCAAGCAAAATAATTTATTTTTGCAGAAAATATTATTTTTACTCAAGATAATTAAAATTAAAAAAAAATCGGTTTGTATTTTATATTTAATTTAATTAATAGAGTGGCTGTAACTGATGAGAGTATACCTGCCCTGGAGAAGTGTTAACTTTTTCCTCCATTTAAGTACCATATACTAGTATAAGCAAATATTTTGAAATTTATTTTATTTCTAATATATTTCTTTCTTATTTCTAGGTGCCTTTATCTGACGAGATTCAAGCTGACTGTTAAACATTTCTCCATCTTTAATATATCATTTTTATATACCTCTTTTTTACTGTAACGTTTAAAAGTATGTTATGTGGGACCACAAAATATAAATTATTTTTTATAATAGAATCTGAAATATCACTGTAAATATCTCTATAAGCAGAATTAGGTTTAATTTTTCAAATTTATTTCGATTTAAAATGACCGTATAAGCGATCCCCAAAGTGGCCATTATTAGGTGATTTTTGTACCAACTCAATTTCATTCAAGTATTTATTTAAATTAACATTCTGAAAAAATTCTATAAATTCACTCATTTCTTCCTTTTCAATGAAAAATAGAAATGAATTTGAAATCTCAAGTATTTTGCAAGTTATAATTCTCTAACCAATCTGACTTCGGTCGGACCAATTATTGTAATTAGCGATATAATTTCTCTACTTCAACTTCTCCAAAATAGCATCACCGAGAGGAAAGGCCCTCGAAAGGTGCGTGTGGGACCCTAATTGTCCCGTTATACTTGTATAGATGACGAAAATTTAATTTGGTAGATTCTTGCAATTTGATCATCAACGACTATAACAAGTGTGCTTTATTTTACTAACTCTACTAATAACCCTTGCACTGTTTCACTGTTTCAGCAAATTTTATGCTTTCCTATTCTTTTACTTAAGGCGAAATTTTGTTGTGCCCCGCATTTTCAACACCATCCCGCATGTGAATTGTCAATTTCTCTGCAAATATGTGCTCCAGAGTTTGCAAACCTAAGTCTAACCCCTATAGTTATTGTTAACTCGTACTTTGTATAGCTATTGTTCGATTTCACTAGAGGGCAATTTGTTTTTTGTCATAATAAACTATTTACAAGAAATAATTATTTAAACATTTCTCATCATCATCATGGAGTACACAGTCCTAAGACTGGTTTGACACAACCGCCCGTCTCCACTTGGCTCTGTCCCATGACCTCTGTAAATGTCTCGTATCCCATATCCCTAATTATTTGGTCGAAATATTTTAATCTGGGCCTCCCCCTCCAAGATATCCATAAGATATCCCCCGTGTCTCAGTGTGTGCTCCATTTCTAATAATTTCTCATAATTTTTTTTTTTTCAAATATTACCTATATACCTAATAATAAATATTGTAATATTAATTCAATATTTTACCAAAAGTAGCACTTAAAAAATATTCTTAAACTAAGCTTTAAACAGTGTTTGTTAATATTCATAAATTATAGGTAATATATGTTGTTTGAATGCAATTTTAAAAGAACTTTATTTCAAATAATATATGTTTTTGTTATAAAACCCTTTGTATGCGAGCCCGCCTAACAATTGTTCGGGTTATTTATTTTAAATATATTTTTTCATTTTACGTTATTAATATTATAATTTTATTATATAATTAAAAATGATATAATCTTAAATTTCAATACTATACATTTTAACTTAAAAATCTAGGTCAATCCTTAATGTGCTATATAGATATATAAGGGTTGAATAAAAGTAATTTTTTAAATAGCTTGATGTAAACATAATTTAGGGAGAGTCTCTACTAGATTATCGTATCGCAAGGAACATTTACTTTAAACGAATAACATTATCTTCTTATATTCTCTAGAATATTAAATTAAGAATGAACTTTTTCTTAGTTTCGTAAGCCGCGACCGAGAAAAGTACAAGAAGAAAAAGAAAGAAGGATTATTATTAATTGTCCATTTGCTTAATGTTGGAGACTGGAATGAAATACTGGGCTTATTTAATCCATTCACTCCATTGTCCAGATTCTTGCACCTCCATCTCTTGATTTATCTAGCGTCGCTTGGCGTCTGAAATGTGGGGTGGATAAGGGGCGAGAGGCGCAGACGGCCATGATGGATGAGAAACGACCCCCGAAACGGGGGGACACTCTTCTATTCCTATACAGGATAAGTACTACATACTGATGGCATAACTGACGAGCTAATCCCCTCATTCGCGAGCATTTGAACCACCCTCGAAGACATATAGATGTCAAGGGGTGTCTTTGTCCAATCCAATGAGCGACTCAATGGATAGATACCTGGAATGTCGAGGCTGGAAGCGTTGACATTGACATGGCGGATAAGCTTTTATTTTCCTCGCGAATTATTCAAGGACTCTAACTAAACTTTGCTCCAAAAATGGCATCGTGGTTATTGTTTTTGTTAAACTAAATTTGATTATAATATATTATATTGCATTTTGTAAGTTTTTCACTACAAAGACAATTTTTCACCTTCTATATTTAGAACCAATTAATTCGTTTTTATTATTTTTATTATTATTATTTATCCGATTTATTAAATAATAAGGGTGATCAAATTAGTACTATATTAATTGAGAAATGATGGAAGGCATCCCAAGGATACTGAAATTCTCATGAATAAAATAGATTTATTAGACCAGGCTTGGCCAACCCGCGGGCCGCGGGCCGCATGCTGCCCAAAACGGCTATCAATGTGGCCTTACAAAAAAACTTACAAACTTTATGAGATTGTGAATAAAAATCCCAGTGATAACTATTAAAATATTAATTTATGAGTACTTAATGAATTTTTGAATTTAACACGTTATTTCTATCTATTGATAAGTGCTATGTTGTATCTTTTCACAGACATAAAATTCGACCTATGATATCATATTCAATAGGTGGTAGCTTTCTAAAATAAAAATAAAATAATATAAAATTTCGCAATGAGATATTCATAAAGTGATTCTTAAATAATTTTATTTATTCAAGCATTTATTTTTTTTTTTTTTTTTTTTTTTTTTTAATTTGGT